>JAWPHD010013652.1:0-66733 GCA_037043455.1 Cyrtodaria siliqua | reverse complement strand
ATTGTCCTCTATCCCCATCAATGATAATTACTGTGATTGTCCTCTATCCCCATCAATGATAATTACTGTGATTGTCCTCTATCCCCATCAATGATAATTACTGTGTTTGTCCTCTATCCCCATCAATGAAATTACTTTGATTGTCCTCTATCCCCATCAATGATAATTACTGTGATTGTCCTCTATCCCCATCAATGATAATTACTGTGATTGTCCTCTATCCCCATCAATGATAATTACTGTGATTGTCCTCTATCCCATATCAATGATAACTACTGTGATTGTCCTCTATCCCCATCAATAATAATTACTGTGATTGTCCTCTATCCCCATCAATGATAATTACTGTGATTGTCCTCTATCCCCATCAATGATAATTACTGTGATTGTCCTCTATCCCAATCAATGATAATTACTGTGATTGTCCTCTATCCCCATCAATGATAATTACTGTGATTGTCCTCTATCCCCATCAATGATAATTACTGTGTTTGTCCTCTATCCCCATCAATGATAATTACTGTGATTGTCCTCTATCCCAATCAATGATAATTACTGTGATTGTCCTCTATCCCCATCAATGATAATTACTGTGATTGTCCTCTATCCCCATCAATGATAATTACTGTGTTTGTCCTCTATCCCCATCAATGATAATTACTGTGATTGTCCTCTATCCCAATCAATGATAATTACTGTGATTGTCCTCTATCCCCATCAATGATAATTACTGTGATTGTCCTCTATCCCCATCAATGATAATTACTGTGTTTGTCCTCTATCCCCATCAATGATAATTACTGTGATTGTCCTCTATCCCAATCAATGATAATTACTGTGATTGTCCTCTATCCCCATCAATGATAATTACTGTGATTGTCCTCTATCCCCATCAATGATAATTACTGTGATTGTCCTCTATCCCCATCAATGATAATTACTGTGTCCTCTATCCCCATCAATAATAATCATAATGATGTCTTCTGATATTTTATATTTGCTTAATTAATCATCATTAAATTGTTACCTTTTGTTTTCATGATGAGCTGCCAGAATGACAAGTCCTCTAAGGCAAATTGTACACGAATTGTGTTACTCGAGGGCTCTATCAATCTGTATCAGAAAAAAAATAATCTCGTTATTGTTTTTGTCACTTCTTGTTTCGGCTAACTTGAAGTTCTTACGGACAGAATTACAATGAGTTATCTATTTTGTGTCTTTTTTTTCCTTAGAAGTTGGATGTTAGTATCTAAATATCTGGGAAATGACAAGAGAGTCTTCTAGGACCTGAGGACACTTTACTGGTTTACCATGGCTCTTATAGCAATAGAGGGAAAGTGAAGTATTTGTTGTCAATTCTAAACATACAAACATGAAATTACACAAAGGCAATTTAAACAAAATGTTACCCCATTATCTAAAGTGGTTCGAAATAATTAAATGACCATGACTCTTAATTGGGAACCTGCCACACAGTCTATTGATAATGCATACATTAGTTAAATTCTGTCCATTATAAGCACTTTAGAAATTTAAGACCGGTTACAAAAATTGCATGACTGTGACCCTGAACATACGAATCTGAATTCAGTGTGTGCTACACGTTCTACTGAAGAAACAAAATAAAAGGAGATATAAAACTGAAGTTCTTACCTCATGTTTTCACTTGATACAACCATTCTAGATTCTGTCATTTTGAATACGTTGTGTATTGCCCTGGCTGCCATGATTTGTCGTATAGTTTCATGCACCAACTTCTCACCTAAAGTATACAGCAAGCACAGGAAGTTATTGCTGGTGAATGGAAAGCTTTAGATTGATAATGGTAGATAACAGCATGGTGGAGACACGACTGTTGATCCACTGTGAATATAGGCACACACCAAATAGAGAATGGCAAAGTACCTGGTTACTGTGAATATAGGCACACACCAAATAGAGAATGGCAAAGTATCTGGTTAGTGGGAATATAGGCACACACCAAATAGAGAATTACCAAAGTATGTGGTTACTGGGAATATAGGCACACAGCAAATAGAAATGGCAAAGTATCTGGCTACTGTGAATATAGGCACACATCAAATAGAGAATGACAAAGTATCTGGTTAGTGGGAATATAGGCACACACCAAATAGAGAATGACAAAGTATCTGGTTACTGGGAATATAGGCACACATCAAATAGAGAATGACAAAGTATGTGGTTAGTGGGAATATAGGCACACACCAAATAGAGAATGACAAAGTATGTGGTTACTGGGAATATAGGCACACATCAAATAGAGAATGACAAAGTATCTGGTTACTGTGAATATAGGCACACACCAAATAGAGAATGACAAAGTATGTGGTTAGTGGGAATATAGGCACACACCAAATAGAGAATGACAAAGTATGTGGTTACTGGGAATATAGGCACACACCAAATAGAGAATGACAAAGTATCTGGTACTGTGAATATAGGCACACACCAAATAGAGAATGACAAAGTATGATGATTTATTAAGTTCAAACAAACATATTTTGGAAGGATGTATTGAGAGCATACATGGATATTTTTGATCTTAATAAGAGCATTTTATGCGCCAACAATTGTTCAAGAAACTTCACTATTTTATAACCCTAATAATTTAGTTGGGGAGGTAAATTAGTATTTTACAAATCTTGGTATGAAAAGGGTATTTACCAACTTAATGATTTAATAGATGAAAATGAAACCTTTATTCTGTTGAGGAATTTAATAACTTGTATAATTTAAATGTATGTGTTCTAGCATGCAACAGAATCATTGCAGCAATAAAAACTTATATAATGAAAAGTATTTCCACAAATTCCAGTAAACCAACTTCCAAACTGAAATGGAGAGGACATTTACAACATAGAAGAAACATGGAATGATATATACCTATCTCCTTTTAAATCCTCAACAAGTAAAATATTACAATGGTTACCCTGTCAAAAGTGACTAGTCCCAAACAATGTCACTAGACCCAAAAAATGGAAAAAAGTCATGATTCTTTCGATTTCTCAATGTGTTAAAACTGCGTCGTATTTTAACGGAATTGGATACTCGTTATAATTCATTATTCACAGTAAATGAAACCATCCTTATTTACTCTTCAGACAATTAATGTATGTTTCAGTTTTATAGACTGTAGGCTGCCATTGGGTGAAACAGTAGCAATAGTAAGAATCACATCTGCATTTTTAAATATAGATATTGGGTTTCATACTACAGTTCAGATAATCAAACAAGTTTCACTGAATTCCGGCCAGGGGTTCAGAAAAACTAGTCCGGAGAAAGTTTGTGTATTAAAACCTTTAAAGGGCCATAACTCCGCCAAAAATCTTTCAAATGCAACACGATGACGACATGCATAACTAGGCTTGGTACCGATCATCCCTGAAAAGTTCCAATGAAATCCGGCCAGGGGTTCAGGAGAACTAGTCCAGACAAAATTTGTGTATTTAAACATTTGATTTGATTTAAACATATTTTATTGCCAATATTTTACAAACAGAGCAAATATAAACATATATACGATAGACATATTATAATGACAAATGGGTTGGGTAACATTTAAACATTTAAAGGGCCATAACTCTGCCAAAATTCATTCAAGCAGAATACAGCGCCAATACGCACAACTGGACTCGGTACTTATCATCTCTAAAAAGTTTCGTTGAAATCCGGTCAAATGAAGGTTCTATCATCTTCATGAGGCAAAAATACAGCATCTCTGAACTAATTCAAGGGCCATATATCCGGTGTTACTAATCAGATTTGGTTGGTTTTCAAACTTGTCCAAGCTTTCATTGACAGTAACAATCTGGAAAAGTTTGGTAAAGATCGGATGACAAGAGTCCCAAGAGGGCCTGTGGATGTTCTACTGGCTAAAGATAAAGTTTATGTATAAGGGGCCATAACTCTGTAAAAAAATCATTCAACCGGAACATGGCAATGACAGGCGCAACTAGGCTTGGTACTCATCCCTGCCAAGATTCGTAGAAAACCGGCCAGGAGTTCAAAAGAGACTAGTCTGGACAAATTTTGTGTATTAAAACCTTCAAAGGGCCATAAGTCTGCCAAAAAGCATTCAACCGCAATACAGCAATGATATGCACAACTAGACTTGATACTGATCATCTTTGTCAAGTTTTGGTGAAATCCCACCAGAGGTTCAGGAGAACTAGCCCGGAAAATGTTTGGGTATCAAAAACCTTTAAAGGGCCATAACTCCATCTGTCAACCGGAACATGCACAACTAAGCTTAGTACTGATCATCCCTCCAAAGTTTCTGTGAAATCCAGCCAGGGGTCCAGGAGAACTAGTCCAGACAAAGTTTGTATATTAAAACCTTTAAAGGGCCATAACTCTGCCAAAAAACATTCAACAGGAACACGGTGATGATATGCACTAGACCTGGAACTGATCATCCCTAAAAAGTTTTGTTTAAATCCGGCCAGGGGTTCAGGAGAACTAGTCAGGATAAAGTTTAGGTATTAAAACCTTTAAGGGGCCAAAATAATTCAATCAGAACATGGTGACGATATGTACAACTAGGCTTAGCATCCCTGCAAAGTTCCACTGAAATCCGGCCAAATGAAGGCCCTTTCGTCTTAACGAGGCAAAATACCGCATTTTTTAACTAAATCAAGGCCCATATTTGTAATCCGATTTGGTTGGTTTTTTAAGCTTTCATTGATAGTAACAATCTGGTAAAGTTTGGTAAAGATCGGATGAAAAATGAAACTAGACCTGGAACTGATCATCCCTAAAAAGTTTTGTTTAAATCCGGCCAGGGGTTCAGGAGAACTAGTCAGGATAAAGTTTGTGTATTAAAACCTTTAAAGGGCCAAAATAATTCAATCAGAACATGGTGACGATATGTACAACTAGGCTTAGCATCCCTGCAAAGTTTCACTGAAATCTGGCCAAATGAAGGCCCTTTCGTCTTAACGAGGCAAAATACCGCATTTTTTAACTAAATCAAGGGCCATATTTGTAATTCGATTTGGTTGGTTTTCTAAGCTTTCATTGATAGTAACAATCTGGTAAAGTTTGGTAAAGATCGGATGAAAAATGAAGGCCCTATCGTATTTAACGATACAAAATACAGCAGTTTTAACTAAATAAAGGGCCATAACTCTGGCGTTACTGGTCCAATCTGCCTATATGGTTTTCTAACTTGTCCAAGATTTCACTGATATCAGCAATCTGGTAGAGTTTGGTAAAGATCGGATGAAAAATGAAGGCCCTATCGTGTTAATGAGGCAAAATATAGCAATTTTAACTAAATCACGGGCCATAACTCCGCTGTTACTAGTCCGATCTGGCTGGTTTTCGAACTCGTCTGAGCTTTCATTGATATCAACGATCTGGTAAAGTTTGAAAAAGATCGGATAAAAAATGAAGGCCCTATCGTGTTAATGAGGCCAAATTATAGAATATTTCAGAAAATCAATAGCCATAACTCCTGAGTAAATGGTCAGATCTGGCTGGTTTTCGAACTTGTCCGAACTTTTATTAATATCAAGAATCTCGTAAAGTTCGAAAAAGACTGGATGAAAAGTGAAGGCCCTATTGCGTTAACGAGGTAAAATATAGCAATTTTAACTATATCAAGGGACACAACTCCAGCGTTACTGGTTTGAACTGGTTGCTTTTCAAACTCGTCCAAGCTTTCATTGATATCAACAATCTGGTAAATCTTGAAAAAAGATTGGATGAAAAATGAAGGCCCTATCCCATTAACGAGGCAAAATATAGCAGTTTTAACTAAATCAAGGGCCATAACTCCAGTGTTACTGGTCCGAACTGGCTGGTTTTCTAACTTGTCCAAGCTTTCATTGATATCAACAATCTGGTAAAGTTTGAAAAAGATAGGAAGAAAAATGAAGGCCCTATCCAGGCAAAAGTTAACTGACAACGGACGGACAACAGACGATGGACAACTCGCTATCCCATAATTGCATAAACATGCGAGGAGTTCACTTCTACAATTTGTTTTTTTGGTTTTATTTTGACCAAGGATCTGACATGCATGTAACTATCTGTTATTATACACATTAACAATTAAGCTAGGTAAGACATTGCCATGTAGAGAGAACATTAAGAGCTAACACTTTTTTCCTGCCCGAGCTAACACTTTTTTCCTGCCCCACCAACCCTCTCTCCAGTAGTTACAGATGAGTCATCGCTACAAAAAAAGTTTACGGACAGACAGACAGACAGACGGACGGACGCATGCACCAGGGCATAAGCTCTGCTGATTTGTTATCTGTAGAGCTAAAAACACATACAATTAAATTTTTTAGAAAATGTGAAGATTACCACATTATACAGATTTTCTTATATCGAAGTCAAATATTATATGTATATAATCAGTTATAAATATGTCTGATTTCTAACCAGTAATGTATAAATTTCAACAGACAAATCTGACAACTTACAATATTACGTTTCTCAAACGTAAATATCTCTTATTTAATATTTTTGGTCTAAGGGTATTGCGATTTCACGAGATAATACATTTGGCAAATCATAACCCCTTCCCATGGCTCTTCAATCTAAAATCACAGTATTGTACAGTATTAAATACCAATTCCTTTCTTTCAGAACATTTTCAATACAAACATCCATACAAATGAAAATGCACTTCTAAGTATTTATAAGTATAATAAAACAGCTGTGTATCTGGCCATATCTAGTAGTAGTTTGCAACTATTTTAATTAAACATTGAACAAAACATATTTTGAAAATTGTGATTCTTTCTACATGCCAGGCATGAACTAAACATCCATTGATCAAGTTCAATGTCCACCAGTGAGCACATTATTTTTTGGGAAGCCTTTTTATGACTGCTTTACAGCAGAAATTATATGGTGCTTATAACACTATATAATTTTTGCTAATGGTTCTGCTTTCAGGTCGTCTTTGACTAAAATTAATACGCCTCCCCTTGATTCGTATTTATAAGTTCCTTCTGCATAAAAATGTAATTGCGTGTATGTCTGTCTTGCCTAAATAAGGAGTATCCAGGAGAAGTAAATTCACAGTTTTTGACATCAGAGTCGAACCAATTTTCACTTACGGCAATTATATCTTACGCATTGCTTGCCATTAAGTCAGAAAAATCAGTAAACTTTGAGTGAAGTCCCAGTGCATTGAAATACTTCACTTTTATTTGATTTTTTAATCTCTGTGTGGATCCACTGCGGGATCGAGCAGAGCTACTTCTGTTGGTAACTTCTTTACCAACCTGAACCGCCTCCCTAACTTCCGGTTTGGGTCAACTTGTCCCTTTAATTTTAGTTCAGACCTTGCGTAAAAGTTCCTTTTGTCATTGTAATATCGTGGTCAGATGAAATATAAATCTTGTGTGGTTTGAAAAAAATTACATCTTTCTCCTCAACTTTCAGCCTTTACCACATCCCATTTTGTTTCTTCCAAGCTTAAAGATATTCTCAATGGTCTACAGTACAGCTTACGCGAACCCCACACTTTACTCTTTCACGCCAAATGAGGAATTTACAAATCGCGTACTTTTGATGGTAAAACTATCATCTATCAGCTACGCAAAAAGCTCTTGTCGTACTTGCGCCATGATACTTCGCGTAGATAAACTCGGAGTTCGCCGAGTCGAAACTGCACAGGTAAAGGGTGCACATTTTTCTGATTGCAGTCATTTGTATGCATAATTATTCAATAACTTTAAAAATGGAAGTAGAAGACAATTAGACTTTTATTTATGGAAAATCAAATGTGGGACGAATGCCCGGATTATGACTGTGTCGCTATAGTTATATGGCGGTTCCTATTACTGGCTTTGCGGCAACGGAACATAAAATTCAATTAGTAATTATTATACTGGAAATTATAATTATATTTTTAATTAATAGTTATTTGTAACATATTTTTACTAGTCTGCTGTTTATTATTAATACATCGATGGGTTCTTTGGACAGAGATAATCAGAAAAATATTTAAAGAATTCCGGGTCATAAACCCATTGTTAGTGCCGCCTTGTAAAAGGGTATATATACGGCGAAGGATTATGGGTATTTATGTCAGTTGAAGAACAGTGACTTTTGCTCAACAAAAATGAACACAACTTGTGATTGATTAAATGCATTAAACATTTTAAATACGTATTTGTTTCGGAATTTATTCATTGTATTTATCAGTCTTGTCAACTTTGCACAGAACTGATGCACTCGGCGTCACACTGTTTGTACTTTTTCTGCCGATTGATTTACCCGCAGGAAAAAAATAATAATAAGATCAAAAAAAGATCTGAGTTGCGGCAATTTGAATGAGTCGGTCAGGTAACTCCAAACAAACACTTTTTTAATTTAAGCCTTAATAGTTATCAACATCAACCTTTATTACATTAAAACATAATTTAAAACAAGAGGCCCAAGAGGGCCTATGGGCCTATGGACGCTCTACTGGCTAACACGGCTCTTATAACATCAATGAAGCGATTGACTGCCATTTACGTTTTTTTTGAAAGTTTCGGGCAAAAAACAGCTTTTTAACTAAATCAAGGGCCATAACTAAAGAATCTGGTAAAGTTTGGTAAAGATCAGATGAAAAATGAAGGCCCCACCGTATTAACGAGGCAAAATATAGCATTTTTAACTAAATCAAGAGCCGTAACTCCTCTGTTACTGGTCCGACTAGTCCAACATAGAGCTAAAAAAAAAAAAAAAAAAAAAAAAAATAAAAAAAAATAAAAAAAAAATTAAAAAAAATAAAAAAATAAAAAAATAAAAAAATAAAAAAATAAAAAAAATATGACAAAAAAATAAAAAAATGAAATAAATAAAACAATAAAAAAAAAAAATAATATAAAAAAGAAAGTCATAAAATCTGCTAAAGTTTGGCAAAGATCGGATGAAAAATGAAGGCCCTATTGTCTTAACGAGGCAAAATATAGCATTTTGAACTAAATCAAGGGCCATAACTCCGCTGTTACTAGTCCGATATGAATGGTTTTCGGACTTGTCTGAGCTTTCATTGATATTAACAACTTGATAAAGTTTGGTAAAGATCGGATGAACAATGAAGACCCAATCGTCTTAAGGAGGGAAAATATATTTTAACTAAATCAAGGGCCATAACTCCGCTGTTATTGGTCCGATATGGCTGGTTTTCGAACTTGTTCGGGCTTTCATCGACATTAACAATCTGATAAAATTTGGTAAAGATCGGATGAACAATGAAGCCCCTATCGTCTTAACGAGGCAAAATATAGCATTTTTAACTAAATCAAGGGCCATAACTCCATTGTTACTAGTCCGATATGGCTGTTTTTCGAAATTGTCAGAGCTTTCATTGATATTAACAATCTGATCAAGTTTGGTAAAGATCGGATGAACAATGAAGCCCCTATCGTCTTAACGAGGCAAAATATAACATTTTTAACTAAATCAAGGGCCATAACTCCGCTGTTACTGGTCCGATGTGGCTGGTTTTCAAACTTGTTCGAGCTTTCAATAACATTAACAATCTGATAAAGATTGGTAAAGATCAGATGAACAGTGAAGCCTCTATCGTCTTAACGCTGCAAAATATAGCATTTTTAACTAAATCAAGGGCCATAACTCCGCTGTTAATAGTCCGATTTGGCTGGTTTTCGAACTTGTCCGAGCTTTCACTGATATTAACAATGTGGTAAAGTTTGGTAAAGATAGGATGAAAAATGAAGGCCCTATCGTCTTAACGAGGCAAAATATAGCATTTTTAACTAAATCAAGGACCAAAACTCTGCTGTTACTGGTCCGATATGGCTGGTTTTCGAACTTGTCCGCGCTTTCATTGATATTAACAATGTGGTAAAGTTTGGTAAAGATAGGATTAAAAATGAAGGCCCTATCGTCTTAACGAGGCAAAATACAGCGATATAGCATTTGTAACTAAATCAAGGGCCATAACTCCGCTGTTACTTGTCCGATCTGGCTTGTTTTCGAACTCGTCCGAGCTTTCATTGATATTAACAACCTGTTAAAGTTTGGTAAAGATCGGATTAAAAATGAAGGCCCTATCGTCTTAACGAGCCAAAAGTTAACGCCGATGACGGACGACGGACGAAGGACGGACGACGGACGAAGGACGGACGACGGACAACTCGGCATCCCATAAGCTCTTCTGGCCTTCGGCCAGTAGAGCTAAAAAGCAGCCAAAATCGTAAAAAGTACCCGTAAGGTCAGAAGAAGTTCGGATTTAATATTTGTTGTGATACAACTGTATTTCAAAACTGATTTACAAATCAACTTTTCCTTATCATTTTTGAGAAAGCCAAATGACTTCCACACATCCGGTTTGAAGGAGCGTGGATTCTAATGATCTCTTTATCAGCGTTCTCTTGCATGTTGATTATGACAACAAAGTGAAAGTATGGTCGCTTATGTCAAATACAATATAATTATGAAGAAGATTTATACCCATGTATTTCGTACCTGAATAACTGATAAACATTTACTCGTTAATAAAACAATATTTATAATGTTTAAACTGTACATTTACCAAACGATCAACTTATATGAATTAAATTAACAAATGTGTATTAACAGAAATAAGGGTTGTTTAAAAAACAAGCACAATTTTTCTTTTTCTACTTACTGTTTTTTCTTTCAATTACACAGAGGTTAGCAAATTGGACAACAGTAAAGTAATTTGTACCATTTTATATCTTTATTTTAATTTTTATAGCATCATTGCCTTCATGGGCATACAAAGACATTGATCTCGTAAAATATTAAAACCAGAAAGTAACTGTATATGATATAAGCGGCCGTCTATTTAAACAGCATGGCGTCCAAATGAGTAAACATTTCAAAATATTCATTTTATTCTCAAAGATCTGTCCACTATCATCAAGTATCGATACAAGGTCTCACTATCGTGGTACACTATCGTGATACACTATCATCAAGTATCGATACAAGGTCTCACTATCGTGGTACACTATCGTGATACACTATCATCAAGTATCGATACAAGGTCTCTCTATCGTGGTACACTATCATGATACACTATCATCAAGTATCCACACTATTGTGATACACTATCATCAAGTATCGATACAAGGTCTCACTATCATGGTACACTATCGTGATACACTATCATCAAATATCGATACAAGGTCTCACTATCGTGGTACACTATCGTGATACACTATCATCAAGTATCGATACAAGGTCTCACTATCGTGGTACACTATCGTGATACACTATCATCAAGTATCGATACAAGGTCTCACTATCGTGGTACACTATCCTGATACACTATCATCAAGTATCGATACAAGGTCTCACTATCGTGGTACACTATCGTGATACACTATCATCAAGTATCGATACAAGGTCTCATTATCGTGATACACTATCATCAAGTATCGATACAAGGTCTCACTATCGTGATACATTATCATCAAGTATCGTTACAAGGTCTCACTATCGTGATACACTATCATCAAGTATCGATACAAGGTCTCACTATCGTGATGCAATATCACCAAGTATCGATACAAGGTCTCACTATCGTGATACAGAACCATCAAGAAAATATCACGATGCACCGAGAATATCGCCCCACCACTGCCCACAACATGACAAATTATGGGGAGAATAAATGGGTCACCACACTAGCGACTGAAAAAAAGGTTCCAACAAACTACTTTAAGATAAGGTCAAGTATACTAAGAAGTGCTTCTTCACTCACCCCTGTCTGACTTCACCTCCATCGAGCCCAGAAATCTGACCAAGAAACTTTCAACAAAAGCTGCACTGTCAATCGCCTGATCCAGGGCATCTATCACATCGGTTGCTGATTGGTCAAATGGATTTATTCTTCTGTAACAGCCAATCAAATCAAAGATTAGAAAACATACACTATCTCCAACATCCCGTCAAATTAAACCATCTAAACTGCTATACTATTACAGCAAAATAGCTGCTGCATAAATTATGTTCTAAGAACTGAAACATTCATCTATTTATTCATTGAAAACGTTAAAATTGAAAAGCCTTACGATGCACATGCATAAACTGACGGTTAAAATAACACAAGGGACAAAGGCTAAAACATGTTCTTCACAAAGCATCACTAACTTTGACATTATAGCAACTTTGTAAATCATTTGTCATGCAAAACTTTAACAATTACAGGCGTTCACGATTGAGCATGGAATTTCATTCATACCGAGGCAATGTCCGTGTGTTCAACTCCGCCCCATTCCTCGCTAAATGTAAACAAGCGTGTGAATATATAATGAATAGTTGTCACTCTCGTCACCGATTTGTCGACCCATTGTTGCCGCAGTAGCAAGCAATCTTTACACACAAATTGTCTCACGCAGCCTTGCAATGAAAATAACGCAATATTTAGCGCAGTGAACGATGCTTGATGGTTCACGATAAATTAGCAAAATGATTTATATTTAGTGGCCGATCATCATTTTCACATCTCCCGTGTTAAATTGTCCGCATGGTTTTACACAACTCTGGCAAGAAAGAATGTCCGTTCACAAGGCAATATATGGATATGCCCATGATATGCCCATTTTCATTTTTAGGTAGAGTTGGAAACTGTGTATAAAACAGTGGGTCTATAACCAACCCTTTGATGTTGGCGGCATTTTTTCCAAGTTGACTCGGATTACCGTATGACGTAAAGGCCTACGTGACAAGTACCAGGTGTTGAATTTTCCCCATTTAGGAAGACTACACGAATGGTTTTATAATTTAGATGTTTTGATTATGTTTACCATCTTTGTGTTTTGTTTCACATTATGCTTTGTCAAGTTTTGTGTAATTAGATTTCCGTGTGTCCCTTTAATTCAGCTTCTGACTGTGTACTCACTATTCAATACACGGTACACGCGCGGATAGCAACGCACCTAGCAACAGGTGGAAATTTACCTTGCTTGATTGCGTGTGTTTGTATTATTTTATTTGGATTATTAAATGGTTTTAAATGGTTTCTAAACAGGTGCATGTACACACTGAACATGTTGTTGTTGTTCATTAAATGAACTAAATTTATTATGTGTGCACAAATGAAGATAAAACTGCAAATTGTCGATCTGCCGAGTTTTCAGTCATTTAGAAAATCATCGCGATCCCGCGATGGATTAGCCTTGGGTCGTAATTTCCGCGAAGGCAACTTTTCGTCAGCTTTCGCTGACATTTGTGACTGCCGCAGATCGCGATGGAACTGAGGTAATTCTGGGGGGGAAATCCGTGATGATCAATTATATACGTCCGCGCAGTTCTGCGTTGGACCATCTGTACATGGACTCAGTGTTTTGTTATGATATTGATTTTAGTCACGTGAGACTTTGAAGCGGGATGAGTGGGAGGTGTCTTGCTGAGTACTTCCATTTTATTGGACGGCGTCATCGGTTGTTTACATGTCTGATGTGTCAAACATCCATTGACACAAGCGATGTATTTCCATGCTCAATCGGGAACGGCTGTATGGGAATAGCAAGAACTCATAAACCTGCAAGGCTTTTACTGGTTTTCAGCACCCACTTAAATTAAATAATATGTACTTGAGCCGTGTTAAATAAATGGAAAAAGAGTATAAAAATGGGGGAAGTAAAAACCAGCATAACTTTTCCTACAACTTAAATCCTAGATCTTACTGTCATAATTCTTGCTACTCCCATGAGCTTTCTCTTCTAAAAACATGTCAACAATAGATTCTGTTTCTGTTGAAAATTATATTTTAATTAGATATATGACTAGTCTAGTCAGAAAGAAAACAAATTACTAACTTTGGAGGTCCAGTCAAAGATTTGGAGACTGATCCATTCACCTCTTCCGTGGGTGAACTTAAGTCAAACTGAATGGGTGTTTCTGGTAAAAATGGGCTATTTGGCATGGAGGTTGGCGTAGGAGCCCCTGACTGATTTGGGTTAACAACTGGATTACTGCAGGAGAAACATGGCTCAAAATGAAAATGTTATTTTTTTAGTAACAAAAATAATATTAACATAAATGGTACAATACATATATACAAACATGCGTGTACTGAACTGAACTGAATTAAAAAGCAGGCATGCCATTTGGTTGTGCTATCAGGAATTCAATCTCTAACTCTAAAAATATAAAACAAGAGGGCCATCCTCACTTGGTAATCATAGGCAATAAGACGCTGTGTCTAGTCTGGAATGGGTATTTTTTAATTTGTTGCACTTTCTTCTATGAAATCACATTCATAGAAGAAAGTGGGACAAATTGTGGGTGGCGGAGGGGTAATTATCATGGTAAAGATCTGACAAAAAATGAAGTAGCTACAGATTTGACAAAGGAAAATACAATATAGTATTTTTCAATCAAGGGCCACAACTCTGTCGTTACTAGCAAGATTTGATATTCAGTGATTTGCACAAATAGACATCATACCAATGCTTCCTGTTAAGTTTCGTCAAATCCTAGGCAACATTCAAAAAAAAATTATTAAATTAAACTTTTTTTTTTTAACTTTTTTTATTTTATTTAAAACACAGAAAAGTAAAAAAAAACATAATAAAAAAAAACAGAGGCCCAAGACATAAACAAAACAACAAGAGGCCCAAGAGGGCCTTTGGACGCTCTACTGGTTAACATGGTTCTTATTACATCAATGAAGTAATTTACCTTTTTTTGAAAGTCTTGGGCAAAATACAGCATTTTTAACTAAATCAAGGGTCATAACTAAAGAATCTGGTAAAGTTTGGTAAAGATCGAATGAAAAATGAAGGCCCTATCGTCTTAACGAGGCAAAATATAGCATTTTTAACTAAATCAATGACCGTAACTCCGCTGTTACTGGTCCGATCTAGCTGGTTTTCGAACATGTCCAAGCTTTCATTGACATTAACAATCTGATAAAGTCTGGTAAAGATCGAATGAAAGATGAAGGCTCTATCGTCTTAACGAGGCAAAATATAGCATTTTTGACTAAATCAAGGGCAATAACTCCGCTGTTAATGGTCCGATCTAGCTGGTTTTCGAACTTGTTTGTGCTTTCATTGATATTAACAATCTGTGCAAGTTTGGTAAAGATCAAATAATAAATGAAGGTGCTAGAGTGTTCCCAACCTTAATACGGCATTTTTCAGCAAAACAAGGGTGAAATTATTCCGATCGAGCTGGTTTTCGAACTTGTCTGAGCTTTCATTGATATAAAGACACTGGCAAAGTTTCGTAAATATCCAATTAATATTGAAGGCCCTCGAGTGTTCACAAGGCAGAAAATAGCATTTTTCAAAAACAAGGTCCATAACTGCGGTGTTACTGATCCGATTTGGCTGGTTTTCCGATTTATTCGAGCTTTCATTGATATAAAGACACTGTCAAAGTTTCGTAAAGATCCGATTAATAATGAAGGTCCTGGAGTGTTGACAAGGCAAAAGTTAACGGACAACTTGTCATCTCATAAGTTCTGCTGGCCTTTGGCCAGTAGAGCTAATGAAGGCCCTATCGTCTTAATGAGGCAAAATATAGCATGTTTAACTAAATCTAGGGCCATAACTCCGCTGTTAGTGGTCAGATCTACCTGGTTATTGAACTTGTCCGAGCTTT
This sequence comes from Cyrtodaria siliqua, assembly GCA_037043455.1. NCBI lineage: Eukaryota > Metazoa > Mollusca > Bivalvia > Adapedonta > Hiatellidae > Cyrtodaria > Cyrtodaria siliqua. The sequence continues at coordinate 51,154 of JAWPHD010013652.1, read as the reverse complement.
CGTTGATATTAACAATCTGGTAAAGTTTGGTAAAGATCAGATGAAAAATGAAGGTCCTATCGTCTTAACGAGACAAATGTTAATGACGGACAATGGATTACGGAGCTAACAAAAGCTGTCGGAGAACAGCGCAGCTTGACTATTCGATTTTTCAGAGAATAATAAATTATATAGCTAGTATATACCATCACTAAACAAGGCTAAAACAATGTGGGGTGGGGTTGGGGGCACAAGATAGCTATGTGTAAGAATTGATCAAAACTACAGAGAAATATGTAAAAAAAATATCAAGTTTTGAGTGGTGGTGGGGGTTGGGGGGTGGGGGGGAGGTGGGGTGGGTGGTGGGGTTAGTGGGGGTGGTGAGGGCAATATATATGTGTAAGAAGCTCGAGTGGGGGGAGTGGGAGTGGGGTGGAGAGGCAGGAAATGGGGTGGAGGGGGCAACATATATGTGTAAGAAGCCATGTGTAAGAATTGACCAAAACAACACAGATATATGTAAAACAAGAGGTCAATGACCTTGAGGCTCTACTGATTGATTTTGATTTCAGGAAGTAGTCGCTACAAACTGGTTTTTTGAAAATTTATTTTTTAGCCAAGGCGGCCATCTTGAATTTCCAGCCGACCTGAAATTTTGCTAGGATCAATTAGACATCAAGAGCAACATTTCTGTAAAGTTTCATGAAAATCCGCCAAGTAGTTTCAAAGGAGTAGTCGTTACAAGTTTTTACTATATAACTCTATGTAAACAAAGATGGCCGCTGGCAGCCATGATTAATGTCGAATCAAAAAGATTTTTTACAAGGACTAACATCATGTCCTGCTGATCGTTTTAGAAAAAGTCCCATACCAATTTCACTTACAGTTTTCAAGAAGTAGTCGCTACAAACTTGTATTTTGAAAATCTATTTTTAACCGTGGTGGCCATCTTGAATTTCCGGACGACCTGAAATTTTGCTAGGATCAATTAGACATCGAGAGCAACATTCCTGTGAAGTTTCATGAAAATCCGTCAAGTAGTTTCAGAGGAGTAGTCGCTACAAGTTTTCATTATATAACTCTATGTAAACAAAGATGGCCGCTGGGAGCCATGTTTAACGTCAAATCAAAACGATTTTCAACAAGGACCAACATCATGTCATACTGATCATTTTAGAAAAAGTCCCATATCAATATCTCTTATAGTTTTGAAGAAGTAGTCGCTACAAACTTATTTATTTTAAATCTATTTTTAGCTGTGGTGGCCATCTTGAATTTCCGGCCGACCTGAAATTTTTCTAGGATCAACTAGACATCAAGAGCAACATTCCTGCGAAGTTTCATGAACATCCGTCAAGTTGTTTCAGAGGAGTAGTCGCTACAAGTTTTTACTATATAACTCTATGTAACCAAAGTAGGCCACTGGCAGCCATGTTTAACGTCGAATCAAAATAATGTTCGACTCGGATCAACATCATGTCATGCTGATCATTTTAGAAAAAGTCCCATATCAATATCACTTATAGTTTTCAAGAAGTAGTCGCTACAAACTTATTTTTTAAAAATCTATTTTTAGCTGTGACGGCCATCTTGAATTTCTGGTAGATCTGAAATTTTGCTAGGATCAATTAGAAATCAAGAGCAACATTCCTGTAAAGTTTCATGACAATCCGTCAAGTAGTTTCAGAGGAGTAGTCGCTACAAATTTTTACTATATAACTCTATGGGGGGAAGGGGCAACATATATGTATAAGAATCGACCAAAATAACACAGAAATATGTAAAAAAAAAAAAAAGTAAAAAAAAGTAAAAAAACAACAAACAAACACAGGGTGTGGAGGGTTGGGGGGTGGGGATGGGCCATCACTATTTGGGTTCCATTGGAGCCCAGAATTTGAAGAAGACAAAATTAATTAACCAACCCTTTACAACATACTATAAGGAAACCAATTCCAAAATTTAGTTCAGCTAGGACAAGAAATGCAAGAGATATAGACCTGTAAACACAGCTGACACGCAAAATTTGATGTGAAACAGACACATTTTAAGGGCTATCAGAGTTTGAGTTCCATGGGAGCCCAGGGATTACAGGAACCAAAATTACTTAAGCAGCCCTTAAGATAATGCTATAAGGAAGCTAATGGCCAAATATGATTGTGCTAGGGTAAGAACTGTAAGAGATATAGACTTGTAAACATAGCTTACACGCAAAATTTGATGTTAAATGGGACACATTTTAAGGGCTATCATAATTTGAGTTCCATGGGAGCCCATGGGTTACAGGAACCAAAATTGCTTATGCAGCCCTTAGATAAATTTAGTTCAGCTAGGACAAGAAATGCAAGAGATATAGACCTGTAAACACAGCTTACACGCAAAATTTGATGTGAAACAGACACATTTTAAGGGCTATCATAATTTGAGATCCATGGGAGCCCATGGGTTACAGGAACCAAAATTGCCCTTAAGATAATGCTATAAGGAAGCCCATGGCCAAATGTGGTTGTGCTAGGATAAGAAATGTAAGAGATATAGACTTGTAAACACAGCTTACACGCAAACCTTGATGTGGGACGCCGACCCCGGGGTGATTACATGAGCTCTCTTATTCTTCGAATAGTCGAGCTAAAAATGTGTAAGTTTGCTTAAGATTGCTCAAGAAATGTGGCCTGTATAGTGTAAACAACATGTAAAACTGCATTTTTTGCTAATTCAGGGGCCATAACTCTGGTATTACTGGTCTGATCTGGCCCATTATCGAACTTGTCTGAGATCTTATGGTCATATACAATCTGTGCAAGTTTGGTTAAGATTGCTCAAGTAATGTGGCCTCTTTCGTGCAAACAAGCTAAAAGTTGAGGACAGACGACGGACGAAGAGTGGTCACAATAGCTAAAAAACTTTACCATACAAAAACATAATAATTTCAAACTCAATTCCAAAACTGTGACTGGTTGTTCAGTTAAAACTGGAAGTGTAATATTTTCAAAATAACCCATGTAAATGTAAATTTATAAATGACGAGGTGTCACCAACACGAGTTATAATAATTATAACTCAATATCAGCCCAAAAAGTGGGGGAAAATGCCTTAATAACACAAAAGATTTGAACGTGTTATACTGTTTCACAGTCCTTCAGGACTCATCACCTAGAATCTTATATTAGTACAACATGCCTCACATGCCTGTTTGTACTGCCCAGACATAAATCCTCACCTATGATCTTACACTAAGACAACACGCTTCACATGGCCAAGTGTGGTGCCTGTGTGTACAGCCCAGACATACATCTTTACCTATAATCTTATATTAGTACAACATGCTTCACACGGCCAAGTGTGCCTTTGTGTATTGCCCAGACAAATCTACACTTATAATTTTATATTAGGTATCTTTTATCTGGCTTTCCATGATACCTCTGTAATTCAATCTGTTAAACAAAAGGTACAGAAAGTCTGACCAATCATACTATTTTTGGCATATAACAATAAACTTATGTATACACTGAGCTATAATTGTCAGTTATGCACTGAGCTATAATTGTTACTGTTATACACTGAACTATAAATGTCATTATTAAACACTAAACTATAACTGTCACTGTTATACACTGAGCTATAATTGTCATAGTTATACACTGAGCTATAATTGTCACAGTTATAAACTGAGCTATAAGTGTCATCATTATACACTGAGCTATCATTGTCACAATTATACACTGAGCTATAACTGTCATCGTTATACACTGAGCTATAAGTGTCATCATTAGACACAGAGCTATAATTGTCATTGTTATACACTGAGCTATAATTGTCATAATTAGACACAGAGCTATAATTGTCATTGTTATACACTGAGCTATAATTGTCATTATTATACACCGAGCTTTAATTGTCATTATTATACAATGAGCTATAAGTGTCATCATTATACACTGAGCTATAAGTGTCACCATTATACACTGAGCTATAACTGTCATCGTTATACACTGAGCTATAATTGTCATCATTATACACTCAGCTATAAGTGTCATCATTAGACAGAGCTATAATTGTCATTGTTATACACTGAGTTATAATTGTCATCATTACACAGAGCTATAATTGTCATTGTTATACACTGAGCTATAAGTGTCATTATTATATACTGAGCTTTAATTGTCATCGTTATACACTGAGCTATAACTGTCATCATTATACACTGAGCTATAAGTGTCACAATTATACACTGAGCTATAAGTGTCATCATTATACACTGAGCTATAATTGTCATTATTATACACTGCGCTATAAGTGTCATTGTTATACACTGAGCTATAACTGTCATCGTTATACACTGAGCTATAAGTGTCACCATTATACACTGAGCTATAAGTGTCATCATTATACGCTGAGCTATAACTGTCATTATTATACACTGAGCTATAAGTGTCATTGTTATACACCGAGCTATAACTGTCATCTTTATACACTGAGCTATAAGTGTCACCATTATACACTGAGCTATAAGTGTCATTATTATACACTGAGCTATAATTGTCATTATTATAGACTGAGCTATAACTGTCATCATTATACACTGAGCTATAAGTGTCATTATTATACACTGAGCTATAATTGTCATTATTATAGACTGAGCTATAACTGTCATCATTATACACTGAGCTATAATTGTCATTATTATAGACAGAGCTATAAGTGTCATCATTAGACACAGAACTATAATTGTCATTGTTATACACTGAGCTATAATTGTCATCATTAGACACTGAGCTATAATTGTCATTATTATACACTGAGCTATAAATGTCATTATTATACACTGAGCTATAACTGTCATCATTATACACTGAGCTATAATTGTCATTATTATACACTGAGCTATAATTGTCATTATTATACACTGAGCTATAATTGTCATTATTATACACGGAGATATAACTGTCATCATTATACACTGAGCTATAAGTGTCACCATTATACACTGAGCTATAAGTGTCACCATTATACACTGAGCTATAAGTGTCATCATTATACACTGAGCTATGATTTTCATTATTATACACTGAGCTGTCATTATTTTACACTGAGCTATAATTGTCATTATTATACACTGAGCTATAATTGTCATTATTATACACTGAGCTATAATTGTCATTATTATACACTGAGCTATAATTGTCATTATTATACACTGAGCTATAACTGTCATCATTATACACTGAGCTATAAGTGTCACCATTATACACAGAGCTATAAGTGTCATCATTATACACTGAGCCATAATTGTCATTATTATACACTGAGCTATACTTGTCATTATTATACAATGAGCTATAATTGTCATTATTATACACTGAGCCATAAATGTCATCATTATACACTGAGCTATAATTGTGAGCTATAATTGTCATTATTATACACTGAGCTATAAGTGTCATCATTATACACTGAGCTATAATTGTCATTATTATACACTGAGCTATAAGTGTCATCATTATACACAGAGCTATAATTGTCATTATTATACACTGAGCTATAAGTGTCATCATTATACACAAAGCTATAATTGTCATTATTATACACTGAGCTATAATTGTCATTATTATACACGGAGATATAACTGTCATCATTATACACTGAGCTATAAGTGTCACCATTATACACTGAGCTATAAGTGTCACCATTATACACTGAGCTATAAGTGTCATCATTATACACTGAGCTATGATTTTCATTATTATACACTGAGCTGTCATTATTCTACACTGAGCTATAATTGTCATTATTATACACTGAGCTATAATTGTCATTATTATACACAGAGCTATAATTGTCATTATTATACACTGAGCTATAACTGTCATCATTATACACTGAGCTTTAAGTGTCACCATTATACACAGAGCTATAAGTGTCATCATTAGACACAGAACTATAATTGTCATTGTTATACACTGAGCTATAATTGTCATCATTAGACACTGAGCTATAATTGTCATTATTATACACTGATCTATAAATGTCATTATTATACACTGAGCTATAACTGTCATCATTATACACTGAGCTATAATTGTCATTATTATACACTGAGCTATAATTGTCATTATTATACACTGAGCTATAATTGTCATTATTATACACTGAGCCATAATTGTCATTATTATACACTGAGCTATAATTGTCATTATTATACACTGAGCCATAAATGTCATCATTATACACTGAGCTATAATTGTGAGCTATAACAGTTATCATTATACACTGAGCTATTAGTGTCATCATTATACACTGAGCTATAATTGTCATTATTATACACTGAGCTATAAGTGTCATCATTATACACAGAGCTATAATTGTCATTATTATACACTGAGCTATAAGTGTCATCATTATACACAGAGCTATAATTGTCATTATTATACACTGAGCTATAATTGTCATTATTATACACTGAACTATAACTGTCATCATTATACACTGAGCTATAATTGTCATTAGTATACACTGAGCTATACTTGTCATCATTATACACTGAGCTATAATTGTCATTATTATACACTGAGCTATAATTGTCATTATTATACACTGAGCTATAACTGTCATCATTATACACTGAGCTATAAGTGTCACCATTATACACAGAGCTATAAGTGTCATCATTATACACTGAGCTATAATTGTCATTATTATACACTGAGCTATAATTGTCATTATTATACACTGAGCTATAACTGTCATCATTATACACTGAGCTATAAGTGTCACCATTATACACAGAGCTATAAGTGTCATCATTATACACTGAGCCATAATTGTCATTATTATACACTGAGCTATAAATGTCATTATTATACAATGAGCTATAATTGTCATTATTATACATCATTATACACTGAGCTATAATTGTCATTATTATACACTGAGCTATAAGTGTCATCATTATACACAGAGCTATAATTGTCATTATTATACACTGAGCTATAAGTGTCATCATTATACACAGAGCTATAATTGTCATTATTATACACTGAGCTATAATTGTCATTATTATACACTGAACTATAACTGTCATCATTATACACTGAGCTATAATTGTCATTATTATACACTGAGCTATACTTGTCATCATTATACACTGAGCTATAAGTGTCATTATTATACAATGAGTTATAATTGTCATTATTATACACTGAGCTATAATTGTCATTTTTATACACTGAGCTATAAGTGTCATCATTATACACTGAGCTATAAGTGTCACCATTATACACAGAGCTATAAGTGTCATCATTATACACTGAGCTATAATTGTCATTATTATACACTGAGCTATAATTGTCATTATTATACAATGAGCTATAATTGTCATTATTATACACTGAGCCATAAATGTCATCATTATACACTGAGCTATAATTGTCATTATTATACACTGAGCTATAATTGTCATTATTATACACTGAGTTATAAGTGTCATCATTATACACAGAGCTATAAGTGTCATCATTATACACTGAGCTATAAGTGTCATCATTATACACTGAGCTATAAGTGTCATCATTATACACAGAGCTATAATTGTCATCATTATACACTGAGCTATAAGTGTCATCATTATACACAGAGCTATAATTGTCATTATTATACACTGAGCTATAACTGTCATCATTATACACTGAGCTATAATTGTCATTATTATACACTGAGCTATAATTGTCATTATTATACACTGAACTATAACTGTCATCATTATACACTGAGCTATAATTGTCATTATTATACACTGAGCTATAATTGTCATTATTATACACTGAGCTATACTTGTCATTATTATACACTGAGCTATAACTGTCATCATTATACACTGAGCTATAAGTGTCACCATTATACACAGAGATATAAGTGTCATCATTATACATTGAGCTATAATTGTCATTATTAAAAACTGAGCTTTAATTGTCATTATTATACAATGAGCTATAATTGTCATTATTATACACTGAGCTATAATTGTCATTATTATACACTGAGCTATAATTGCCATTATTATACACTGAGCTATAATTTCCATCATTATACAATGAGCTATAAGTGTCATTATTATACACTGAGCTATAAGTGTCATCATTATACACAGAGCTATAAGTGTCATCATTATACACTGAGCTATAAGTGTCATCATTATACACAGAGCTATAATTGTCATTATTAAACACTGAGCTATAATTGTCATCATTATACACTGAGCTATAAGTGTCATCATTATACACAGAGCTATAATTGTCATTATTATACACTGAGCTATAAGTGTCATCATTATACACAGAGCTATAAGTGTCATCATTATACACTGAGCTATAAGTGTCATCATTATACACTGAGCTATAAGTGTCATCATTATACACAGAGCTATAATTGTCATTATTATACACTGAGCTATAAGTGTCATCATTATACACAGAGCTATAATTGTCATTATTATACACTGAGCTATAACTGTCATCATTATACACTGAGCTATAATTGTCATTATTATACACTGAGCTATAATTGTCATTATTATACACTGAACTATAACTGTCATCATTATACACTGAGCTATAATTGTCATTATTATACACTGAGCTATAATTGTCACCATTATACACTGAGCTATAACTGTCATCGTTATACATGAGCTATAATTGTCATTATTATACACTGAGCTATAAGTGTCATCATTAGACACAGAGCTATAATTGTCATTGTTATACACTGAGCTATAATTGTCATCATTAGACACAGAGCTATAATTGTCATTGTTATACAGTGAGCTATAATTGTCATTATTATACACTGAGCTTAAATTGTCATTATTCTACACTGAGCTATAAGTGCCATCGATATACACTGAGCTATAATTTCCATCATTATACAATGAGCTATAATTGTCATTATTATACACTGAGCTATAATTGTCATCATTATACACTGAGCTATAAGTGTCATTATTATACAATGAGCTATAATTGTCATTATTATACACTGATCTATAATTGTCATTATTATACACTGAGCTATTAATTGTCATTATTATGCACTGAGCTATAATTGTCGTTATACACTGAGCTATACTTGTCATTATTATACACTGAGCTATAACTGTCATCATTATACACTGAGCTATAAGTGTCACCATTATACACAGAGATATAAGTGTCATCATTATACATTGAGCTATAATTGTCATTATTAAAAACTGAGCTTTAATTGTCATTATTATACAATGAGCTAAAATTGTCATTATTATACACTGAGCTATAATTGTCATCATTATACACTGAGCTATAATTGTCATTATTATACAATGAGCTATAATTGTCATTATTATACAATGAGCTATAATTGTCATTATTATACACTGAGCTATAATTGTCATCATTATACACTGAGCTATAATTGTCATCATTATACACTGAGCTATAAGTGTCATTATTATACAATGAGCTATAATTGTCATTATTATACACTGAGCTATAATTGTCATTATTATGCACTGAGCTATAATTGTCATTATACACTGAGCTTTTATTGTCATTATTATACACTGAGCTATAACTGTCATCATTATACACTGAGCTATAACTGTCATTATTATACACTGAGCTATAACTGTCACCATTATACACTGAGCTCTAATTGTCATTATTATACACTGAGCTCTAATTGTCATTATTATACAATGAGCTATAATTGTCATTGTTATACACTGAGCTATAACTGTCAACGTTATACACTGAGCTATAATTGTCATTATTATACAATGAGCTATAATTGTCATTATTATACACTGAGCTATAATTGTCATCATTATTCACTGAAATATAATTGTCATTGTAATCCATTTGACTTTGAATGTCGTTATTATACATTTAACTTTAAATGTTACTGTTATTCATTTAACTTTAAATGGTATAGTTATACATGTTATACATTTAGTTGTGTATTAACTACATACAGAATCTGGCCAACTTACTTTTCTGTGTCTGGACTAGGGTTGGATGTTGTAGAACTGGACCGACTCTGTTTAGGATTACTGGATGTACTACTACCTCGCTCCTGTTAAATATATCATAAACATTTATCATACAAGGGTGATGACTATATAGTTACAACACTGTCAAGGTAGGCCATAATTAACGTGAAATATACAGTTGTTTTAACATACCTTTTTCTGTTGTGGTTGAGAGCCAGGTTTATTTCCTCGTACAAATCCTCCATCTCTCACAATGTTGTTCAGTGTGGCTATCCACTACAAAGTGAAAGAAAACACTTAACAAATAGATATCTTCCTATTTATTACTTCATTTTACCTTGTATAGAACGCAGTTTATTTAACTTCTTTTTTGGTTTTCCGAAAGTGGGGTGCGTACAAGAAAACAACAAATTTATATGCAGAAAATCGATGTCAGAATGGGGAAAAACAGCGATAAAAAAACATCGGGGACAAACAGACAGATGACTTACTCGCGTTATACAAGTAATTTATTGACTTAATTCGACTTAGAAATGAATAAAGTTTATAATAAAGCTTGTTTTTATATAAATGTTTGCACATTTGTTGTAGAATTTCAATAAATGGGTGCACATTTCGGCCCTTGTTTTGTTACTTATATCAGCTGACTTGATATCACGTGATTTCCAGCTGATTGGACTGGTACACGATTTTTAAAAAAAATAAAATTCGGTCTTTATAAATTGAAGACCCATTTATTCTCCCCGTCCAGTGATGTACGAGGGGTTGAGGAGGACCATCCCCTCGTGTACCTTACAACATTTACTTTTATTTTTTTCACAATTATTTACAAAAATATGTGCAACAAAATCCTAAATCAATGGTAGTCACTCAGATCACTCAAGCACCTAGTTCACTATAGATTACCACTAGTTTATAGAACATTATGTCAAAAATTAATCTTTAAATAGCAAATTTCTGTTAATTACTTTTATTTGGTTCTATTACGGTTTTGGTAACAAATTTACATTCTCACATACACGCAAAATAGTGAATATATTAATAATAATACTTAAAACTTAACTTTATTGGTTGGGGAGCATGATGGAGTGGGCGAAAATATGTTTTTAAATAAAAGAATAGGGGGAGTGTGGGTGGGGGTTGAGGATATGTCTCTAGCATTAGTATCTGGCATTATATTGATCAAAAATAACAAATACACATCTGGGTCTTATATTTCCTAATTTAACAGTTCGTGAAACTTTTCCCATGAATTAAAAAAAATGTTGTGTTGTTTTCAATATTGGATATTTCTTTGCTTGTTTTATACAGAAGTTCGATTCTGTGCTTTGGTGTTGTAATTGTGGGTATGTTTTCTGAGCATCTGCAGTAATATAAGTAGTATTTTGTCTCTAAAAGGATGAGCATCTTTTGTATATTTTTTGTTTTCTCACATTCCCATAAATATGTATAATTGTTTCGGAGGCCGTTGAACAAAAACAAGAGGCCCAAGAGGGCCTGTAGACGCTCTACTGGCTAACATGGCTCATAACATCAATTAAGCGAGTGACTGCCATTTACGTTTTTTTGAAAGTTTCGGGCAAAAAACAGCTTCTTGAATAAATCAAGGGCCATAACTAAAGAATCTGGTAAAGTTTAGTAAAGATCAGATGAAAAGTGAAGTCCCTACCGTATTAACGAGGCAAAATATAGCATTTTTAACTAAATCAAGAGCCATAACTCCTCTGTTACCGATCTGACTGGTCCAACATAGAGCTAAAAAAAAAAAAGAAAATAGATTTCAAAAAAAAAAAATTAAAAAAAAAAAATTATTTAAAAACAAGAGGTCAATGACCTTGAAGCTCTACTGATTGATTTTGATTTCAGGAAGTAGTCGCTACAGACTTGTTTTTTGAAAATCTATTTTTAACCGTGGCCGCCATCTTGAATTTCCGGCCGACCTGAAATTTTGCTAAGATCAATAAGACATTAAGAGCAACATTCCTGTGAAGTTTCATGAAAATCCGTCAGGTAGTTTCAAAGAAGTAGTCGCTACAAGTTTTCATTATATAACTCTATGTAAACAAAGCAGCCATGTTTAAGGTCAAATCAAAACAGTTTTCGACAAGGACCAACATCATGTCATACTGATCATTTTAGAAAAAGTCCCATATCAATAACTCTTATTGTTTTGAAGTAGTCGTCGCTACAAACTTATTTATTTTAAATCTATTTTTAGCTGTGGCGGCCATCTTGAATTTCCGGCGGACCTGAAATTTTTCTAGGATCAACTAGACATCAAGAGCAACATTCCTGTGAAGTTTCATGAACATCCGGCAAGTAGTTTCAGAGGAGTAGTGGCTACAAGTTTTTACTATATAACTCTATGTAACCAAAGATGGCCACTGGCAGCCATGTTTAACGTCGAATCAAAATAATTTTCCACAAGGATCTACATCATGTCATGCTGATCATTTTAGAAAAAGTCCCATATCAATATCACTTATAGTTTTCAAGAAGTAGTCGCTACAAACTTATTTTTTAAAAATCTATTTTTAGCTGTGACGGCCATCTTGAATTTCCGGCCAACCTGAAATTTTGATAGGATCAATTAGACATCAAGAGCAACATTCCTGTAAAGTTTCATGACAATCCGCCAAGTAGTTTCAGAGGAGTAGTCGCTACAAGTTTTTACTATATAACTCTATGTAAACAAAGATGGCCGCTGGCAGCCATGTTTAACGTTGAATCAAAACGATTTTTGACTAGGATCAACATCATGTAATGCTGATCATTTTAGAAAAAGTCCCATATCAATATCACTTATAGTTTTCAAGAAGTAGTCGCTACAAACTTATTTTTTAAAAATCTATTTTTAGCTGTGACGGCCATCTTGAATTTCCGGCCGACCTGAAATTTTTCTAGTATCAATTAGACATCAAGAGCAACATTCCTGTAAAGTTTCATGACAATCTGCCAAGTAGTTTCAGAGAAGTAGTCGCTACAAGTTTTTACTATATAACTCTATGTAAACAAAGATGGCCGCTGGCAGCCATGTTTAACGTTGAATCAAAACGATTTTTTACTAGGATCAACATCATGTCATGCTGATCATTTTAGAAAAAGTCCCATATCAATATCACTTATAGTTTTCAAGAAGAAGTCGCTACAAACTTGTATTTTAAAACTCTATTTTTAGCTTTGGCGGCCATCTTGGATTTCACATCAACATGAATTTTTGCTAGGATCAACTAGACTTTATGGGCAACATTTCTGTAAAGTTTCATGAATATCCATCCAGTAGTTTCAGCTGTGAAGTCGCTACAAATAAAAGTTTACGGACAGACGGACAGACGGCCGACGGACGCCGCACCACGGCATAAGCTCTGCTGATCTCTGATCAGTAGAGCTAAAAATCAAAAACACCAGATCAAACAAAAACAAATTGAAATAAAAAAAGGCAGATCAAACAAAAAAAAATTCAAAAGAATTATATATATATTTTTTAAAAATCAAAGAAAAATTAAAAAAAATAATTGGAAACAATCAAATATATAAAAAATCGAAAAAAATCAAAATAAATAATAATAAAAAAATTCAAATTAAAAAAAAATCAAAAAAAATCAAAATAAAAAAAATAAAAATATTAAAAAAAAAATCAAAGAAAAAATTAAAAAAAAAAATCAAATTCGAAAAAAATAAAAAATAAAAATATTCGAAATTTTTTTTCTCAAAAAAGCAGCAAAATATAGCATTTTTAACTAAATCAAGAGCCATAACTCCTCTGTTACCGAACTGACTGGTCCAACATTGAGCTAAAAAAAAACAAAATGAAAAAAGATTTCAAAAAAAAAAATAAAAATAAAAATTATTTTAAAAAAATCAAAAAAAGCAGATCAAACAAAAAAAATTGAAATCAAAAAAGGCATATCAAACAAAAAAAATTCAAAAGAATTATTTTTTTTTTAAAAATTCAAAGAAAAATCAAAGAAAAAATCAAAAATAAACTTGAAAAAAAATCGAAAAATATCAAAATAAATAATAATAAAAAAATTCAAATTGAAAAAAAAATCAAATTGAAAAAAAATCGAAACAAATCAAAATAAATAATAAAAAATTCAAAAAAAATCAAAGAAAAAATCAAAAAAATTAAATTCGAAAACAAATAATTCAAAAAAATATTCGAAAAAAAATATTTCACAAAAAAAAGAAAAAAGAAAAGAAAATCATAAAATCTGGAAAGTTTGGCAAAGATCAGATGCAAAATGAAGGCTCAATCGTATGACGAGGCAAATTATACCATTTTAAACAAAATCAAGGGCCATAACTCCGCTGTTACTGGTCCGATCTGGCTGGTTTTCGAACTTGACCGAGGTTTCATTAACATTAACAATCTGATGACGTTTGGTAAAGATCGGATGAAAAATGAAGGCCCTATCGTCTTAACGAGGCAAAATATAGCATTTTGAACTAAATCAAGGGCCATAACTCCGCTGTTACTGGTCCGATATGAATGTTTTTCAAACTTGTCCGAGCTTTCATTGATATTAACAATCTGATAAAGTTTGGTAAAGATCGGATGAACAATGAAGCCCCTATCGTCTTAACGAGGCAAAATGTAGCATTTTTAACTAAATCAAGGGCTGTTACTGGTCCGATATGGCTGGTTTTCGAACTTGTTCAAGCTTTCAACGACATTAGCAATCTGATTAAGTTTGGTAAAGATCGGATGAACAATGAAGCCCCAAAAATCTGTTAACTGGAACGCGACGATGATATGCACAACTATGCTTGGTGCTGATCATCCCTGTAATGTTTGGTTGAAATGTGAGGAGACGTTCAGGAGAACTAGTCCAGACAAAGTTTGTGTATTAAAACCTTTAAAGGGACATAACTCCGCCAAAATCATTCAACCAGAACACGGTGACGACATGTACAACTAGGCTTGGTACTGATCATCCTTGAAAAGTTTCACTGAAATCTGGCCAAATGAAGTCTTCTTAATGAGGCCAAAATATAGCATATTTCAGAAAATCAAGGGCCATAACTCCGGTGTAAATGGTCCAGTCTGGCTGGTATTGAAATTTGTTGGAGCTTTCATTGATAGTAACAATCTGGTAAAGTTTGGTAAAGATTGAATGAAAAATGAAAGCCCTATCGTATTAACGAGGCAAAATATAGCATATTTAACTAAATCAAGGGCCATTACTCCGCTGTTCTGGTGCAATCTGGTTGGTTTTCGAATTTGCCCGAGCTTTCATTTATATTAACAATCTGGTAAAGTTTGGTAAAGATCGGACGAAAAACGAAGGCTTTATCGTAATATAGCATTTTTAACTAAATCACGGGCCATAACTCCGCTGTTGCTGGTCCGATCTGGCTGGTTTTCGAACTTGTCCAAGCTTTCATTGATATTAACAATCTGGTAATGTTTGGTAAAGATCGGATGAAAAATGAAGACCCTATCATCTTAACGAGGCAAAATATAGCATTTTAACTAAATCAAGGGCCATAACTCTGCTGTTACTAGTCAGATATGGCTGTTTGTTTAACTTGTTCGAGCTTTCATTGATATTAACAATGTGGTAGAGTTTGGTAAAGATAGGATGAAAAATGAAGGCCCTATCATCTTAACGAGGCAAAATATAGCAATATAGCATTTTTAACTAAATCAAGGACCATAACTCCGCTGTTACTGGTCCGATCTGGCTGGTTTTCGAACTTGTCCGAGCTTTCATTGATATTAACAATGTGGTAAAGTTTGGTAAAGATAGGATGAAAAAGAGGTCAATGACCTTGAAGCTCTACTGATTGATTTTGATTTCAGGAAGTAGTCCCTACAGACTTGTTTTTTGAAAATCTATTTTTGACCGTGGTGGCCATCTTGAATTTCCGGCCGACCTGAAATTTTGCTAAGATCAATAAGACATTAAGAGCAACATTCCTGTGAAGTTTCATGAAAATCCGTCAGGTAGTTTCAAAGAAGTAGTCGCTACAAGTTTTCATTATATAACTCTATGTAAACAAAGCAGCCATGTTTAAGGTCAAATCAAAACGATTTTCGACAAGGACCAACATCATGTCATACTGATCATTTTAGAAAAAGTCCCATATCAATATCTCTTATTGTTTTGAAGAAGTAGTCGCTACAAACTTATTTATTTTAAATCTATTTTTAGCTGTGGCGGCCATCTTGAATTTCCGGCCGACCTGAAATTTTTCTAGGATCAACTAGACATCAAGAGCAACATTCCTGTGAAGTTTCATGAACATCCGTCAAGTAGTTTCAGAGGAGTAGTCGCTACAAGTTTTTACTATATAACTCAATGTAACCAAAGATGGCCACTGGCAGCCATGTTTAACGTCGAATCAAAATAATTTTCCACAAGGATCTACATCATGTCATGCTGATCATTTTAGAAAAAGTCCCATATCAATATCACTTATAGTTTTCAAGAAGTAGTCGCTACAAACTTATTTTTTAAAAATCTATTTTTAGCTGTGACGGCCATCTTGAATTTCTGGCCGACCTGAAATTTTTCTAGGATCAATAAGACATCAAGAGCAACATTCCTGTGAAGTTTCATGACAATCCGCCAAGTAGTTTCAGAGGAGTAGTCGCTACAAGTTTTTACTATATAACTCTATGTAAACAAAGATGGCCACTGGCAGCCATGTTTAACGTTGAATCAAAACAATTTTTGACTAGGATCAACATCATGTAATGCTGATCATTTTAGAAAAAGTCCCATATCAATATCACTTATAGTTTTCAAGAAGTAGTCGCTACAAATTTATTTTTTAAAAATCTATTTTTAGCTGTGACGGCCATCTTGAATTTCCGGCCGACCTGAAATTTTTCTAGGATCAATTAGACATCAAGAGCAACATTCCTGCAAAGTTTCATGACAATCCGCCAAGTAGTTTCAGAGAAGTAGTCGCTACAAGTTTTTACTATATAACTCTATGTAAACAAAGACGGCCGCTGGCAGCCATGTTTAACGTTGAATCAAAACGATTTTTGACTAGGATCAACATCATGTCATGCTGATCATTTTAGAAAAAGTCCCATATCAATATCACTTATAGTTTTCAAGAAGAAGTCGCTACAAACTTGTATTTTAAAACTCTATTTTTAGCTTTGGCGGCCATCTTGGATTTCACATCAACATGAATTTTTGCTAGGATCAACTAGACTTTATGGGCAACATTTCTGTAAAGTTTCATGAATATCCATCCAGTAGTTTCAGCTGTGAAGTCGCTACAAATAAAAGTTTACGGACAGACAGACGGACAGACGGACGGACGGACGACGGACGCCGCACCACGGCATAAGCTCTGCTGATCTCTGATCAGTAGAGCTAAAAATGAAGGCCCTATCGTCTTAACGAGGCAAAATATAGCATTTTTAACTAAATCAAGGACCATAACTCCGCTGTTACTGGTCCGATCTGGCTGGTTTTCGCACTTGTTCGAGCTTTCATTGATATTAACAATGTGGTAAAGTTTGGTAAAGATAGGATGAAAAATGAAGGCCCTATCGTCTTAACGAGGCAAAATATAGCAATATAGCATTTTTAACTAAATCAAGGGCCATAACTCCGTAGTTACTGGTCCGATCTGGCTTGTTTTCGAACTTGTCCGCGCTTTCATTAATATTAACAACCTGTTAAAGTTTGGTAAAGATTGGATGAAAAATGAAGGCCCTATCGTCTTAACGAGACAAAAGTAAAAGAGGGACAGACGACGGACAACGGACGACGGACAACTCGGCCTCCCATAAGCAAAACATATTGGATTGTCACATATTTTTATCTTATGTAGAATACTATTTGTTGCTAAGATGTTATGGTTCATGCGTGTCTGGAACCATTGCAATGTAGTATCTTTGGTTATTGAAAAAGGCCAAGTAAAAATCTGTTTCCAAACTGGGTTGCTGACTTGGTACCGTTTATTCCATGAAAGTTTTGCAGTAGGGATTTCAAGATTTTGGTTTAGTAGAAGATATATATCTTCTATTCCCTTCTCATTTTTTATGTATATTTTAATAGAATTTGGTATGATGGGTTTTTCAAGTTTGCATGTAGATTCTATGTTGTTATCTTTTTTCATTTTTTGGACAGAAGTTACTTAACTGTGGTACTGTAGAAAATTAATGTTTACATCAAATGCATGTTTTAGTTCTTCCTGTGTGTACAAATTCCCATCATGTTTTGTAATGTCATTTATAATATACATTCCTTTATCAAACCAGGATTTTATAAAATGGCTTTTTGACCCTACCCTGACATTTTCATTATAAAAGATTGGACTTGATAAGTATATACCTGTGTTCACTGGCTTGGGGCTCTATAGTATTAGTGTGTGACTTTAAAACATCTTTCCAAAAGGGGTTTGGAATATTATTTATTATTTCTTGTGCATAAATAACTCCACACCAAGATAATTTGTTTATATCTAAATATGATTTTAGGATATTTACATATTTGTTTTCCTCTAACAGTAATCTTCTAATCCATGTTGCTTTTAAGGCTGATATAAATGCAGAGAGTTTCATCATTCTGTCCACCTTCTTCATAATCCTTACATAATACAGTGGTTTTAATTCTTGATTTACCTTGCCGTAGGAAGTTAAAACACAATGTGTTTATTTTATTGATAACATTATCTTTTGGATTAGATAAGGATAAAAACAAATGATTAAGTGAAGGTAAAATGAGTGACTTTATAACTGTAATTCTACCAATGGGAGTCAGGTATCTATGTTGTCAACTACTTATTGTTTTCCTCAAAGCTATTATTTTGTCACTGTAATTTGAGTCATTCATTTTTATAACATCTGTGTCGAATATAATTCCTAACAGTTTTAATCTTAGAGTTTCCCCATGTCAGTTTCCATTTAGTTTTTATGGAATGTGTGCTATATTTCACTGAGCCGAACCAAACCACCTGTGTTTTTTCAAAGTTAACTTTTAATCCAGAAATATTTGCAAAGAAATCCAGCTCACTTAATGTTTCATTCAATGAGGTTTCTGACCCATCTAAAAATGAAGTTGTGTCATCGTCAAATTGTGTAAGCTTGTATTCTTTATTGTTTAACTGTTTGTATCTTTTTATTATGCCTAATTTTTATAGCTAATATTTCAGCGCATAAAATAAATAAATAAGGGGACAGGGGATCGCCTTGCCTAGAGCCGCGTGCAATACTGAAAAAGGATGACAAATTACCTCCTTGATTAACAGACAACTGAGCATATTTATAAAACAGAGTATTCATGTATTGATGGACCAAAATTAAAGATCTTCAATACTTTTTGTATAAAGGACCATGACAAAGAATCAAAGGCTTTTTCAAAATCAACATGTAGAAGTAATCCTGGTATATGTTTTTGTTCTAAATAATGCATTATGTCCTATGTCAGTCTTGCATTTTCGCCCAAAAAATCCTGTTTGATCTCTATTAATAAGCTTATATAATACAGTTTTTTATTATATTAGCTACAGAGGCAGACGCCATTTTATATACAGTATTTAAAAGAGAAATAGGTCTATAGTTCTTAAAATAATATCTATCCTTGTTTTCTTTGGGTATTAGGGTAACAATACCTTGTTTTTGTGTTATAAATAACTCCCATATTTCAAAACTAGAATTAAGGGCCCTGAGGACAAAGTGTCCTAAAAAATATCTATCCTTGTTTTCTTTGGGTATTAGGCAGGGCTCGACATTAGGCATTGTCCGATAGGTTTTGGCAACCCAGACTTGGGTCCGGACAAGTTGATTCTGAATCCAGGTTGTCCGATTGGGCAAGTAGAAAAAAAAAAATAAAAAAAAATAAAAATGAAAACCACGCCAAAATACGCTGAAAACCCACGCCAAATGACAAAATTCAAACCTCACCGTAGCGAGTGTTGTCTAATAGGAAGTGATTGTAAACTAGACAGTTTTACGCATGCGAGGCAGGATTTTCCCTGCCGATATATATAGATAGTGTATATATAGAAAGTTGCTTGTCGCAACATGTTGCTTGGGATCCCTGTATTTGACGTTTTATTCTCCCGATTTTGAATGACAAAAAGCATTCCCTATGTTGTGAAAATATTGTTAATAAAATACAACAAAAGCAAGTTGTTTAATTATACGCTAATCATAAATTTTACAAAATAAAAATCGCTTGAACATTTTGCGACAATCACATACGACCGCTTTGCAGATTGTGTACATGTATCATGCTTCATCGGATCGCAATCTCTGAATAGAAATGCTTTATTTTACATGTTTTAATGCCTTTACAGTAAAAAAATTGAGATTTCATATTCGGACAAGTTCATTATAGGTCAGGACAAGTGGATTTCTGAAGTCACTTGTACGACAGGACAGGACAAGTGGATCCAAAAGTTAATGTAGAGGCCTGTTAGGGTAAGAATACCTTGTCTTTGTGTTGTAAATAACTCATATTTCAAAACTATAATTAAGGGCCCTGAGGACAAAGTGTCCTAATTGTCTCCAAAATACTTTTAAATAGTGAAATAGATCTGTACGCTTTGGTATCTGGCCGATCCCCTTACAATTTAAGGACATTATCTTGATTTCACTCATGTTGAGTTATTAAAAAAAGCAAGAGATTTTGAGAATGTTATAGCTGTATAATTACTAGGTATGTTGCCAAAATGCCATATGCCAGAGACAAAAGAGTGGAATAGTGAAATAGGGAAGGAAAACAGTGCACTTGTGGACAAGGTACAGTGTGCCAAAAAATATTGCATTACAATTATGCAATACATGTGGGCTGTATCGGTACGAAAAGCTGTTTAGCATAGAGAGATGGATATAAAACAAGTACAAATATATTTTTCATCTAATAAATCTAATATCAGCAAATGCGCTGCATGTCTTTAGTTTTTGGAGAAAATATTGTTAGTTCAATTCTATTCTGATATTTAAATGCAGCAGACGACAGTGAGGACGATAATGACGACTCATTTTATTCAGACTAGTTTATGGAGGGAGAGTGGACATATGAGCAGATGCAAGAGTAAATAAATAAACACACAAACTCATCCAAATAGTTAATTTTACCAAATATTTTATTTTAGCTAACAAAATAATTAACTATTAATACTGCAAAACACAGTCTGAATATGCATTAGAAATCTTGCTTCTTTTCATGCTTCTTTGCCAATATGACTTCACCTTTATCTAAAAAGTATTTTGAGGTGTACTATACACGGAAACAATTTTTTTTACCCAGGTTTGACCTTCAAGAAGTGGGGGGTGCACTATACAAGGTAAAATATGGTATATTGATTATACATGGTATAAACGCTATTTTCCCCAAATATTAATGTATGAGCAGTATTTTGTTAACCAATAAAGCTGGTGTGGATGATAACATTGACTGTAACAATTAAGAAATACACCCTGATAAATGTAAATACATGTAGCACCATCATTCTTGGCACCTGTGTTTGCCCAGAGACGTGGTCTACCACTTCCAACCTATGGTTCCCAATTGCAAAATATATTTCCTCCAACTGGATGTAAAATGCCAAATTTCAATGAAATAGTACAATATATGGTGAAATGGGAGTAATGACATAAAATCAGAGTTAAATTTCCTAAACTGCCAATAAATTAGATAAAAAAAACAGCACCAGAATCTCCTTTTCTCCTTTTACAGTTTGGATTTGGTTCAGTTAATTAAACACCACAACATAATTGGAGCTACTTAGGTGGCGTTATTCTGAACTGTCCAACATGCCATAAAACTGAAAAGTATTATTGGAAGAAGGGTTTATAGAGATTTGTAAAGACATACATCTTGTCAAAACTACAAGAATATTGTATGCTTGAAAACTCTATTGAATGTTCCCAATCAATTATTAACCTGAAAGTTTTCAAAAAACATCCTCAACTTTTCCTAACCAGACACCAGAGCAGGTCAGCAAGTTGCAGGACTTTTTACAGTTATGATTCTGGTAAGGATGGTGACGATGATAACAATGATAAAGTGTAACCACTCAATGATGGAGGCTTCTGTTCCAAGTATTAAGACTTTAATATAGAATTACCTCATCTCGTTCACGTTCATTTTCTGCTTGTAGAACAATCAGTCTGTAATGGGAAAAAAATATTTTAGAATATTTTACTGAAGTCGAAACATTATATTTGAGGATAAGCCAGTCTCAGTAAGTTGTATTATCTGTTTTTATTATCTAGTACTGTAATATTTATGATTTACCTTCTATGTTTTGCTGTCGACAATTGTAGCACATTTCTTCTTTCGTCAGCCTCGGTAGGTTCAGCAAACACCCCTTCTTCATTGAGATCCAACACAAGGCTGCCCGCAACCTGAATATATAAATCAACCGCAATAAAAGGAGGGCAATATAACACGATATGACTAAAGTTGATTTTTATCCAAACTTGTTTCGACCATTGTGTAACACATTTAAATATTGACTTATAGAAACAACATTCTTATAGCAAATTAACCCAAACCCTTCATCTCTACATTGATAAAATGTATGTACATATGTATGTATGTATGTATGTATGCATTTATGGAGTTTAACAAACTATTTAATAATGAAGTTGAAATTACTGGAAAATGAGGCTGAAATTAATGAGTTTGAAATTATTGAATAATGAGGTTGAAATTATTGAATAATGAAGTTGAAATTATTGAATAATGAAGTTGAAATTATTGAATAATGAGGTTGAAATTATTGAATAATGAAGTTGAAATTATTGAATAATGAAGTTGACATGTCAAAAATACTGACTAAAATTATTGAATAATGGAGGCTGAAATGTTGAAATTACTCAAATATGAGGCTGAAATTAATGATTATGAGGTTGAAATTGTTGAATAATGTAACGGTAGATAACTTAATATAACATGGGAGAAATAGTGTAAAGTTTTTGGGTTGTGCGGAAGGTGTGTATATATTCAATCTGAATCTTTGTGTGCAATGTTATAATGACCAAGCTACAGGAATAATTTTCCTTACAACCTGAATTTCACATGTAAATAAGGTCAGATAAATTCCAGGTCATATTATGCACATTTAACGCGACTTCACATGATACTTTTTCAAAGTAAAATTCTCAATGACTTTCAGTGAAATTATTTTTACATAAAATTCATCAAAGATTTGATGATTAAAGTATGGAAAGACTGACTGCTTATCTGATCTCCGTCGGATGGGGATGTAAACCGGGCGGTTCCATGTATCGGTCTATCCTCCGAGCACGTTAAAGAACCATAGGAATCTTTTCGATAATAAGAGTAGGGCACGGTTCCCGGGTTTCTATGTATCCTTCCCCTCTCTCTGGGGCGGCTCTAAATAACATATACTGTGTTGATGAGCCGTTAACAACATTCAATCTATAATCAAAGTGCTTATAAGGCTTAAAAGAAAAAAGTGTTTGTTTCCGCTAACCCGACCGACCCTATTATTTAGCTGTCGACCCTAACTTCTTTTATTGACAAAAAAAAAAAAAATATATATATTTTTTTTTTTCTTTTTAAAAAGTTGAACCAAGGTTTCTTATGGAGATAAAAAATGAAAATAAAAAAATATTCCTCCAGTGAGATTTGAACCCAAGACCCCTGGGGTTTCCAGTGTACATTACCAAATATTGAAAAAGGGCCATAACCATGTATTATCTAGGTATTAATACCTTCCCCAGTATTTTTTATCATATCAAAAGAAACAACAATAAGGTCATTAATAATAAAACAAGAGGCCCAAGAGGGCCTGTGGACGCTCTACTGGCTATGTTGGCTCTTATAACATCAATGAAGCGAGTGACTGCCATTTACGTTTTTTTGAAGGTTTCGGGCAAAATACAGCTTTTTAACTAAATCAAGGGCCATCTCTAAAGAACCTGGTAAAGTTTGGTAAAGATCAGATGAAAAATGAAGGCCATACCGTATTAACGAGGCAAAATATAGCATTTTTAACTAAATCAAGAGCCATAATTCCTCTGTTACTGGTCCGACTGGTCCAACATAGAGCTAAAAATATATATATATATATATATATATATATATACAAAGGAATAATTTCCAAAAAAAAAAATATGAAAAAAAAAAAAAATAATAAAAAATAAAAAAATAAATAAAAAAATAATAATTAAAATAAAATTAATAATAATATAAAAAAGACAGTCGTAAAAGCTGGTAAAGTTTGGCAAAGATCAGATGCAAAATGAAGACCCTATCGAACGACGAGGCAAATTATAGCATTTTTTTAACAAAATCAAGGGCCATAACTCCGCTGTTACTGGGCCGATCTGGTTGTTTTTCAAACCTGACAAAGCTTTCATAGACATTAACAATCTGCTGAAGTTTGGTAAAGATCGGATGAAAAATGAAGGCCCTATCGTCTTAACGAGAAAAAATATATCATTTTGAAGTAAATTAAGGGCCATAACTCTCTTGTTACTGGTCCGATATGGCTGGATTTAGAACTTATTCGAGCTTTCATTGATATTAACAATCTGATTAAGTTTGGTAAAGATCGGATGAACAATGAAGCCCCTATAGTCTTAACGAGGCAAAATATAGCATTTTTAACTAAATCAAGGGCCATAACTCCGCTGTTACTAGTCAGATATGGCTGGTTTTCAAACTTGTCCAAGCTTTCATTGATATTAACAATCTGATCAAGTTTGGTAAAGATCGGATGAACAATGAAGCCCCTATTGTCTTAACGAGGCAAAATATAGCATTTTTAACTAAATCAAGGGCCATAACTTCGCTGTTACTGGTCCGATATGGCTGTTTTTCAAACTTGTTCAAGCTTTCAACGACATTAACAATCTGATAAAGATTGGTAAAGATCGGATGAACAATGAAGCCCCTATCGTCTTAACGATGCAAAACATAGCATTTTTAACTAAATCAAGGGCTACAACTCCGCTGATACTAGTCCGATATGGCTGGTTTTCGAACTTGTCCGAGCTTTCATTGATATTAACAATGTGGTAAAGATAGGATGAAAAACGAAGGCCCTTTTGTCTTAACGAGGCAAAATATAGCAATATAGCATTTTTAACTAAATCAAGGACCATAACTCCGCTGTTACTGGTCCGATCTGGCTGGTTTTCGAACTTGTCCGAGCTTTCATTGATATTAACAATGTGGTAAAGTTTGGTAAAGATAGGATGAAAAATGAAGGCCCTATCGTCTTAACGAGGAAAAATTTAGCAATATAGCATTTTTAAATAAATCAAGGGCCATAACTCTGCTGTTACTTGTCCGATCTGGCTGGTTTTCGAACTCATCCGAGCTTTCATTGATATTAACAACCTGTTAAAGTTTGGTAAAGATCGGATGAAAAATGAAGGCCCTATCGTCTTAACGAGACAAAAGTTAACAACGGACGACGGACGGACGACGGACGGTCGGACGGACGACGGACAACTCGGCATCCCATAAGCTCTGCTGGCCTTCGGCCAGTAGAGCTAAAAAAAAGGAAAAAAAAGTTGCCTACCTATCTACCCTAATTTTTTTTAAGCCGTTAGCGAAAACAAACCATTTCTTTTTTTTGGCCTAATCAAACAAGAAAATAGGCTCAAGAGGGCTTGTGGACTCTCTACTGGCTTATATGGCTTTCATTACAATACAGGTAGTGACATATGTATTCTTTAAAACTTATCCAAAATAACCAAATAGTTTCACAGAAAATATCTTTCGTTTGGTCAATTTCCTTTGATGGTTGACACTTATTTCCCTTTGTAAAAGCAAACTTATCCAAACATGTTCCCCCATCTAGTGTGTGACGCACAGTCTATAAACACATCAACTACAGAGAATACATAAATTTAAGTTTCAACTCATTATCTGAAACCATTTAGGCATGTTGAACGAAACACCCCTTGACATTTAACTCGTGATCCAAAGTTTGTAGCCTGACACAGTCTATACACTCATAAAGTCTCACCTCATTACCTTAAGTGGTTAAGGAGTTAAGGATCGGATATGAAATTCCAAAATAATTTAGTAAAGCTAATGTGTTCACAAACTTAAATCCCTTTTTAAACATAATCAAGGGCAATAAATCTGAAACACATGCACTGATTTTCCTCATTGTTGAACTTGTGCGAGATCTTGCTGAAATCTTACCTTCAAATCAAATTTCATGAAAATTGGAAACTGTTTACTAAAGTTATTGTGTTCATAAGCTGAAATTTGCTTACGTTAAATAATCAATGTAACTAACTTCATAAAACATAAACCTAATTGTCTCATTGTGACAACTCATCCGAGACCTTATTAAAACTAACCAAATCAAATCAGAATCGGTTTACTAAAGTTATGGCATTCACAAGCTGAATTTGCTTATTTTTTAAAAATCAAGGGCAATAATTCTGAAATACATCCAAGATATAACAGAAACATGTCACGTCAAATTTCATGAAAATCAGAAACCATTTACTTAAGTTATTGTGTTCACAACAATTAGCCAACGGACGGATGACATATGATGGACGACGACTGACAACGGACGGATGGCATATGATGGACGACCGACAACGGACGGATGGCATATAATGGACGACTGACAACGGACGGATGGCATATGATGGACGATGACTGACAACGGATGGATGGCATATGATGGATGACGACTGACAATGGATGGATGGCATATGATGGATGACGACTGACAATGGATGGATGGCATATGATGGATGACGACTGACAACGGATGGATGGCATATGATGGACGATGACTGACAATGGATGGATGGCATATGATGGATGACGACTGACAACGGATGGATGGCATATGATGGATGACGACTGACAACGGATGGATGGCATATGATGGATGACGACTGACAACGGATGGATGGCATATGATGGATGACGACTGACAACGGATGGATGGCATATGATGGATGACGACTGACAATGGATGGATGGCATATGATGGATGACGACTGACAACGGATGGATGGCATATGATGGATGACGACTGACAATGGATGGATGGCATATGATGGATGACGACTGACAACGGATGGATGGCATATGATGGATGACGACTGACAATGGATGGATGGCATATGATGGATGACGACTGACAACGGATGGATGGCATATGATAGACAACGGACGGATGGCATATGATGGACAACGACCGACAATGTGCCATCTCAAGCTTGTTTGGACTAGAGCTAAAAATTACAAGTATTTTTTTAAATAATTTGCCAAACTATAAACTAAACCTTTATATTACAAGAAATACATACTCAGAAATAAACCATTAATAGAAATAATAATAATAATTATAATTCAGACTCTAAACACATGTGTTGCCAGTCACTATTTTTCATGTGGACAGTTTTTTTCCCAGATGTCCCAGATGTAATAGTTCTAAAAGAGCAAGACTTGAACATTTCACACATCAGATCTTAGTGATAAGTGGTTTTTTGCCCTACTCCTTGTACTCTTAACTAATCCTGCATGAGAAGTGGATTTTAGCAGTGGGCAAATGACTTTAAAAGAAGACATTATTATTTGTAACTTGCCAACAAATTTCCCCAGAAATAATGAAAGCAAAGCATTTTACAACGCTTATGAAGCTTCGGTCATATCAAGTTCACATGGGATATGGTGATGAGCAGATTCACATTCAATTCAAAACTATGGAATTTACTTCCAGCTTCCACTGGAGAATTCTACTTCCATTATAGGCAGTTGGCTTTTTGGCCAAGCCAACTGAGGACATCCCCGAAATAAATATCTATGTTAGTTTTCTATTAAATAAGGGAAATATATGTATGCTACGACCTAGTATTTTCTTACTAACAGACATAGTGATCCCTCTGACTCAGCCATGCATGCAGGAAACACAACATGATGCTTAGAAGAAGTATCATAATTGCTGAAAATGGAGTTTCTAAAAAAAATACAATGATTTAAAGTGCGTGCAAAACAAGGAAGAGCATGTGCTAACAGCTATATAAATACGGACATACCTTTCCCGTCTACTCATGTATACACAATAGAACAAAACACTTCAGTGATTATAACGAGACATGTTTGACAGTGAAGTGAAAAACAATTATTTAAGAGTGCTTTCTTCTTGATATTAACATAACTGTAATAATTAAAACCTCAACTGAAGTATTTTCTTTTTCTTTGAAGAACTAGACTATAATTCATGCCAAAACAAATTCAACTTGCTGCAACTGGATATCTGATATTTGTATTACAAGTCTGAGATCCCGGTCACCAACAAGCTATATATTATATTTAATCGAGTATGCCACTCGAGTATGCACAATGTGCTTTCTGTTGAGGGCACTGATATATTAGTGTGTACCACACGGTATTGTCACTAGATAAAGCAAGAAGTAAATACAGTCTCTGTATGTGAAAACAGTTAAATAGCATTTAAATTAAAAAACACACATGGGACCCAGGAAGGCACTTTTGAAATTGAACACAAAATCGAGTTCAAAAAAACAAATTTAAACTAGACGGGTGTTCTGCAGAATGTGTGTCGCCTGTCAGCGCTTTGTCAGTTTTTTTCACCCAGATAAATGACCATGACAAACAGGCCTCAGCAAGTTTTCTGAAGAAAAAAATGAGTATTTAACCCACATAATGACCTTCAGTGTGACCATGACCTTTATGTTTTAGTATGGCCATGTTGATGTTGTCATGATGAGTATATATTGAAATTCTGATGAAGAAATATCAAGAAATGAGAAAGTTATAGCCAACGTTAGGTTTTTGTGAAGAAAAAAATGAGCATTTAACCCATGTAATCACCTTCAGTGTGACATTGACCTTTATATTTTAGTAGTGTCGATGTTGTCATGATGAGTATAGGGTAAAGCGACTGCGAGTCGGATACCCTTTGTAAAGAAACACAGATATCCAACTTCAAATGATAACTTATTCTGGTTTCGGTTTAAATCAATATGGCATTATCTCACGCGAGTATCCCACTTGTTTACATGTGTTTTGCATGTAGAAACAGCATGTTATAAGGCAAAACAGTACCCTACCCCATGAATGATATGAGGTCGGACAATTTTGATCATGAGTCGGACACTGTGTTTGTGTGAGAATATAGAAGAAGGGGTCAATTTGTTGAGATTATTTGATGGTACAAATGGACGATCATTCTGTTTTCTTTTAATGTTTATATTAATTTCATCGAACATGCGACACATGGTGAAACTATAGGACAATAAACGAGTTCACTCGATTCGATTGTAAGTCGAACACTATGATTTTCACATACCGCCTTTGCAATTATACTGGAAACCAGCAATATTGTATATCAAGTTCTTTCTGGGTTTCAGTGGTTACAATGAACGTTAAACTGGTTCCCTGTTGCTATTGTTTGCATTTCATGTGCATTTGCGGTAATGTAAAAACAGTATCAAATCATGCAAATTCGTCCAAATCGGGCAAATTCGTCCGACTCAATATCATGTCCGACTAAAGATCACCTTTACCCTATATTGAAGGTTTTGATGAAGAAATATGAAACAAGAGTTGCACGCAACATGGTGTCTCGCCTAAAGTGACATGTCCATCATACATGTTTCAAGCAATCTTCATCTTGACAAAATCGAGGGTTTATAGTAACTGTTAACGCGGTCAAACACTGTTGTCAGCATTCAGTAGGTTAGCATTCATAGTTTTCCTTAACACATCTTCATCTTACCACAAGGAACATCGTTATCCATGACCAATAACTCTTGACTAAAACAACACAGAAATATGTAAAAAAAAAAAAGTTAAAAAAAAAAGGGGGGGGGGGGGGGGGTGTGCCAATATGGGTGAAGTATGAATAAGAGGCAGGGGGGAGCCCATCCCCAATATGGGTGAAGTATGAATAAGATGCATAATGCTATAAGAAATCCCAAACCAAAATTATAGATATATACATGCTTGCATGCAAACCTAGATCTGCCTTTATTGCACATTTTATGGGCCATCACAATTTGGGTTCCATGGGAGCCCAGAATTTGCAGAAGACAAAATTACTTATCCAACCGTTTACAACATACTATAAGGAAACCAATTCCAAAATTTAGTTCAGCTAGGACAAGAAATGTAAGAGATATAGACCTGTAAACACAGCTTACACGCAAAATTTGATATGAGACAGACACATTTTAAGGGCTATCAGAATTTGGGTTCCATGGGAGCCCAGGGGTTACAGGAACCAAAATTACTTAAGCAGCCCTTAAGATAATGCTATAAGGAAGCTAATGGCCAAATTTGGTTGTGCTAGGGTAAGAATTGTAAGAGATATAGACTTGTAAACACAGCTTACACGCAAAATTTGATGTGAAATGGGACACATTTTATGGGCTATCATAATTTGGGTTCCATGGGAGCCCATGGGTTACAAGAACCAAAATTGCTTATGCAGCCCTTAAGATAATGCTATAAGGAAGCCCATGGCCAAATTTGGTTGTGCTAGGATAAGAAATGTAAGAGATATAGACTTGTAAACACAGCTTACACGCAAAACTTGATGTGGGACGCCGACACCGGGGTGATTACATAAGCTCTCTTATTCTTCGAATAGTCGAGCTAAAAAGTTATAAGAATTTAACACACTTTAACACATATTTTTTGGAGACGGTACATGTATTTAAGAGGCAATTGACCTTGACACAGGGTCAGTTTGAGGTTGATAGTTACTGTAATAAGAAGACCAATAACCTGTGATGTTATATATGAAATCTGAACAATCTACTCCAAAGGACTACAAAGTTATAAGAACTTTAACGCAAACCTTAACCAAAATCTTAACCAAAATCTTAACGCTAACATATTGCATTGTAACTTTCTTGTCCTTGGGAGTAAAATGTTCAAATTTATATATAACCTCCTGGTCAATGCCAATAACTTCCAGCTCTCCAACTGACCCTGGGTCGGAGTCAAGGTCACTTAAATACATAAACCGTCAATATTTGCGTTAAATTTTGGTGACAGTACCTGTATTTAAGTGACCTTGAAATATTGACGGTACATGTACCTTGACTCGGACCCAGGGTCAGTTGGAGGGCTGGAAGTTATTGGCATTAAGAAAAACAATTACCAGGACGCTATATATGAAATTTGAACATTCTACTACCAAGGACAAAAAAGTTATGACGCCGTCGAGCCGCCAGCATTAGCGGCGCCTATGTCTTACATTTTTTCAAAAGGCGAGACAAAAATGAGAAAGTAATAGCCAATGTTAAGTTTTCGTGATGGACGGACCGAATAAGGACAAAGTGATCCCTATGTATCGCATTTTTCTTCGAAAAGATGACACAAAATAGGGTTCATCCATAGATGTTTATTAAATTGCTTTCCTGGGGTCCTGGGTATATTTAAAACACTGATGTTTTCTTATTAATGTATACCGTATGTTTGCTGAAGGCAAAAAAATACACTAAATAAAATATCTTGAATTTATTGAATCTTTAAATTTTGTCTGATATTACGCAAATACTAACACCCACCGAGTGTTAAAGATAAATACATAAAGGTAAAATACTTTCAAGATAATATCTGATAAGAGTTTTCAGCACAGCACTAGATGTTGAGATATAATACGTTGTGTTAGAAATGCGCCGACATACCTCTTCTCTGTGTTGACTCATCAGGTTGCCTCCCTGGGTGAAGAAGAAACACCTATCCCACCTGTTGCCTATCAATTGCTTACTGTAATATAGAAATACAATTAATATCATTTCCACAAAAACTAGTTGAGAATAGTATATGGAACAAACAGTACTTATCATGAAAATATCTTACACTCTAAGGAAGAGATATCCCGATTTCTGTGCCAAGTTGATATTGGGGGGTATGTAAGGCATGTTGATGGGAGGTTCTGCATGGTACATGTGTATACTCTGCTGCTCCAGGGAATCTATCAAGTCTACCGTCTTCTGTGTCTCCGTCTGTAACTCGGAATGCACACTGAAATACACATCAACAATGATTTAATACTGAATACACAACAGATTATATGACAATAATTTGATATTGAATTACACATATGACACACGCATGACAATGATTTTATGCTGAAATACATCTGTGTATATGACAATGAGTTAAGGGCTATTCCATTAAAACATACATGGGACCCCAGGAAGGCACTTTTTAAATTGACCACCCACCCCTAGATGCAAAATTGAGTTTGCAAGACCCAACTATAGAATTTAAGTTGGCTAAAATACACCCACACATAGATTTAATTTATATTTTATATATATTTACATATCAACTACATACAAACATGACAACTGCTTGAAGAACTAAGTGGTTCTAGCCACAGTCAGCAAATTGGAAAAAGTCCTAGGCCGGTTGATTTTGGGAAAAAGAAGTATGAGATTGTCAAAATTGGGGAAAAAAAG
Organism: Cyrtodaria siliqua; assembly: GCA_037043455.1. Classification (NCBI taxonomy): domain Eukaryota; kingdom Metazoa; phylum Mollusca; class Bivalvia; order Adapedonta; family Hiatellidae; genus Cyrtodaria; species Cyrtodaria siliqua. The sequence goes on along the minus strand of JAWPHD010013652.1, from coordinate 18,776 downwards.
AGCATGATTTTCTTAAGGAAATGTTTTTGAAGAGAAAACGGTTATCAAAATGTATGCTTTAGTTATAATATCAGTCAGGTATTGCATTTAGCAATGATTTTAACATACAACATACAAATAAACAATGGAAAGTAACTTCCTAAAAAAAAAAAAAAAAATTACATCGGGAATGTTTTTACCCAGGATTGGGAAATAAGGAGGTTTTGCAATTGGGAAGAGGCTGAATTTCGGCCCCACTTAAATGGATTAAAAAAAAACCTGATAAGGTTCTATTTTCCTTTTATTTATCCATTGCATCATATAACAAAAACAATATAAGTTCTATTTTCCTTTTATTTATCCGTTGCATCATATAACAAAAACAATATCATTTTCTTTTACAGTTTTATGATCGCGCTGCAAAAACAATATCATTTTCTTTTACAGTTTCATGATCGCGCTGCAAATCACGTCAAAAACCGTACTGGGTCCCGCAAATGAAACCATCCAAAACAGGTGCGCGCTCCCGGCGTTATTTAGCAGCTTGCATTTGTGAATAAGCGTTCATTGTTAAGCATTTTGTATGATACAGACTTGCTAAAATAGAAAAAGATTATACAGCAATTCATCGAAAAAAGGAAATCACCATTCAAACTATTAATATTAATATAACTAGTTTGAAAAGTCTGATTTTCCCGAGATTGTCCGAACGGCGTTCGAGGCCATAAATATGGTGATGTGTGAAAATATCACGATCCTGAAAATTACACCCATGCATAGATGCGAAATTCATTTTAAACCACCCAGGCATAGAACCACATTTCAGAAAATAGGGTTCACCCATAGATTTTTATTAAATTGCCGTCCTGGGGTCCCGGGTATGTTTTAATGGAATAGCCCTAATGCTTAATTACACTTATGTACACAAACTTTAAAATGCTGAATTACATGTGACAATAATTTTATGCTGAAATACTTGATGAAATACACATATGGTAAGTATATTACACATACTGACAATGCTATTACATATATGGCAATGTTTTTGTGCTAAATTACACATATGTCAATGGCTTTACAAACGTGACAATGATTTTAAGCTGAATTACAGAAAAAAATATGGCAAAAGTTTTGTGCTGAATTACACATATGACAATGATTTAACACATGACAATGATTGTATGCTGAATTACACATAGAACAATGATTGTATGCTGAATTACACATAGAACAATGATTGTATGCTGAATTACACATAGAACAATGATTGTATGCTGAATTACATATATGACAATGATTTATAATACACGTATGACAATGATTGTATGCTGAATTACATATATGACAATGATTTATAATACACGTATGACAATGATTGTATGCTGAATTACATATATGACAATGATTTTACCCATATGACAATGATTATATGCTGAATTACACATAGAACAATGATTGTATGATGAATTACATATATGACAATCATTATTTGCTGAACTACACTTATGGCAATAAGTTTAAGCTGAGCATATGACATTGGTTGTATATGACAACGGTTTAATACTGATTTACACTAGGACAATTATTTTATGTTGAAATCTACACATTACAATGATCGACGCTGAAATACACAACAATGATTTTATGCTGGATTACATAGTTGCATTAGCCAAAGAATGACATTGAAAATCACACAAAAACTAACATCATGACAAACAGTGTACCATTCCCTAATAATTATTCCACTCCAAATTACAAACGACAAAGCCCACCTCTGTATACTAGCACTGATATTCTGCAGGAACTGTTCCATCTCTTGTTTACACACAGTCTCTTGACCCATGCTGAAGTAGGCCCTCTGTGCATGCAGGTAACCAATCACTGGCTCCAGAAGGAAACATTTACGCTTGTACTGGATGGCATTCAGGGCTGAGTAGTAGTGTAAGGATGTCTGAAACAGAAGGAAATATTTACGCTTTTACTGGATGGCGTTCAGGGCAGAGTAGTAGTGTAAGGGCAGAGTAGTAGTGTAAGGATGTCTGAAACAGAAGGAAATATTTACGCTTTTACTGGATGGCGTTCAGGGCAGAGTAGAAGTGTAAGGGCAGAGTAGTAGTGTACCGATGTCTGAAACAGAAGAAAACATTTATGCTTGTACTGGATGGCATTCAGGGCAGAGTAGTAATGTAAGGGCAGAGTAGTAGGTCGAATGTCTGAAACAGAAGGAAACATTTACGCTTGTACTGGATGGCGTTCTGGGCAGAGTAGTAGTGTAAGGGCAGAGTAGTAGTGTAAGGGCAGAGTAGTAGTGTAAGGATGTCTGAAACAGAAGGAAACATTTACACTTGTACTGGATGGTGTTCTGGGCAGAGTAGTAGTGTAAGGACAGAGTAGTAGTGTAAGGGCAGAGTAGAATCAGAAGGAAACATTTACACTTGTACTGGATGGCGTTCAGGGCTGAGTAGTAGTGTAAGGATGTCTGAATCAGAAGGAAACATTTACACTTGTACTGGATGGCGTTCAGGGCTGAGTAGGAGTGTAAGGATGTCTGAAACAGAAGGAAACATTTACACTTGTACTGGATGGCGTTCAGGGCTGAGTAGGAGTGTAAGGATGTCTGAAACAGAAGGAAACATTTACACTTGTACTGGATGGCGTTCAGGGCAGAGTAGTAGTGTAAGGATGTCTGAATCAGAAGGAAACATTTAAGCTTGTACTGGATGGCGTTCAGGGCAGAGCAGTAGTGTAAGGATGTCTGAAACAGAGGAGAAACATTTCATTCCATGGTCACTACATGCATGTCACATGACAGTAACTTTTTAGTTATCATCAGCTTCACAAGTTCACAATTATGTTCAGTTTGACCCTAAAAGCAAGATCGAGGCTCCTAGATAATTGTTAAACCGAAGCAGACTTGCTCTTATGGAGTATGGGTATCGTCATTGTTAAGGAATCAAACATACATGCTCCCCAAAAGCTATCAACAAGCAGTATTCAATCTTAGAAATATGTATACATTGTATATATATTATATATAAATAGATGTATACAAGATCTGTAGTATAGGAATGAAAGTTGTGCTAAATGATAGGTAGGGATGTGTTGAACCCACCTGATGAAACTTCTTCCTCATCAAGTATAATTCTTCATTTGCTTCCTGGACATCTTTCTTCCTCGGAATCTTCATAAACTTGATGAGGTATTGTTCATGTTCTGTAATTAAGTATGAGTAATAAACAAATTTGATCCAACTAATAATAATATTACCTCCACTTCATGAGTCAACAAGGTTCAGTTGGTGCAATATATATACCGGTAAATATTTTGTTTATACAATTTAAAAAAAACCTGACCAATTGAATTTTAGTCTATTTGTCTAAAAATTACAAAACAGAATATTGCAGGTTTGTCATAGGGAAGTAAGGTAAAGTAGCACTCGTAAAGTATGATCTCAAAACAAAGGCACCCAAAAAAGACACTCTGTTTGAAAGAAAATGTTACAAATAGAAACTTTGTTGATCTTTATGATACATGTAATTAGGGCGTTTTCAGATCATATATATGACTAGGTATAAACAGATTGGCTCAGCATAGCCATGCCATATTTGTTTATTAAATTATGTTTAATAAACTTGATTTGAATAAGGTACTTTCATAGTATTCACTATTTATTATGTAAAATAATGTTTCTTATTTCCAAATCTTAACTCCTGCAAATTCCATGAAATTACTAGAGATTATGACCTTTACTTTTATAGATTATAACTGAAATTTTCTTGGCAACTATAACCATGATAACTTCAATATTCCTTCAGATTTTACAATTTCACACAAACTTCCTCAAGTCTAAAACATATATTCTGACTTGACCATTTGTTTTATTATAGATGACTGGAGTAAAGAACTATGAAGCTAAATGCCAATGTTTACATGTTCAGACACCATGGTGATGCCTATGTCAAGCTTTTCACTACAGTGGCAAAAAAACAAACATACTATATATGCTAACTACAGCAGCTTGACAAAAGGCATACTATATATGCTAGCTACAGCAGCTTGACAAAAGGCATACTATATATGCTAACTACAGCAGCTTGACAAAAGGCATAGTATATATGCTAGCTACAGCAGCTTAACAAAAGGCATACTATATATGCTAACTACACCAGCTTGACAAAAGGCATACTATATATGCTAACTACAGCAGCTTGACAAAAGACATACTATATATGCTAACTACAGCAGCTTAACAAAACGCAAACTATATATGCTAACTACAGCAGCTTAACAAAAGGCATACTATATATGCTAACTACAGCAGCTTAACAAAAGCCATACTATATATGCTAACTACAGCAGCTTGACAAAAGGCATACTATATATGCTAACTACAGCAGCTTAACAAAAGCCATACTATATATGCTAACTACAGCAGCTTGACAAAAGGCATACTATATATGCTAACTACAGCAGCTTAACAAAAGGCATACTATATATGCTAGCTACAGCAGCTTAACAAAAGCTATACTATATATGCTAACTACAGCAGCTTGAAAAAAGGCATACTATATATGCTAACTACAGCAGCTTGACAAAAGGCATACTATATATGCTAGCTACAGCAGCTTAACAAAAGGCATACTATATATGCTAACTACAGCAGCTTAACAAAAGCCATACTATATATGCTAACTACAGCAGCTTGACAAAAGGCATATTATATATGCTAACTACAGCAGCTTAACAAAAGCCATACTATATATGCTAACTACATCAGCTTAACAAAAGGCATACTATATATGCTAGCTACAGCAGCTTAACAAAAGCCATACTATATATGCTAACTACAGCAGCTTAACAAAAGGCATACCATATATGCTAGCTACAGCAGCTTAACAAAAGCCATACTATATATGCTAACTACAGCAGCTTAACAAAAGGCATACTATATATGCTAACTACAGCAGCTTGACAAAAGGCATACTATATATGCTAACTACAGCAGCTTGACAAAAGGCATACTATATATGCTAACTACAGCAGCTTAACAAAAGCCATACTATATATGCTAACTACATCAGCTTAACAAAAGGCATACTATATATGCTAGCTACAGCAGCTTAACAAAAGCCATACGATATATGCTAACTACAGCAGCTGGACAAAAGGCATACTATATATGCTAACTACAGAAGCTTGACAAAAGCTATACTATATATGCTAACTACATCAGCTTAACAAAAGCCATACTATATATGCTAACTACAGCAGCTTGACAAAAGGCATACTATATATGCTAACTACAGCAGCTTAACAAAAGGCATACTATATATGCTAACTACATCAGTAACAAAAGCCGTACTATATAATATATGGTAACTACAGCAGCTTGACAAAAGGCATACTATATATGCTAACTACAGCAGATTGACAAAAGGCATACTATATATGCTAACTACAGCAGCTTAACAAAAGGCATACTATATATGCTAACTACATCAGTAACAAAAGCCGTACTATATAATATATGGTAACTACAGCAGCTTAACAAAAGGCATACTATATATGCTAACTACAGCAGCTTGACAAAAGGCATACTATATGTGCTAACTACATCAGTAACAAAAGCCATACTATATATGCTAACTACAGCAGCTTAACAAAAGCCATACTATATATGCTAACTACAGCAGCTTGACAAAAGGCATACTATATATGCTAATTACAGCAGCTTAACAAAAGGCATACTATATATGCTAACTACATCAGTAACAAAAGCCGTACTATATAATATATGGTAACTACAGCAGCTTGACAAAAGCCATACTATATATGCTAACTACAGCAGCTTAACAAAAGGCATACTATATATGCTAACTACATCAGTAACAAAAGCCGTACTATATAATATATGGTAACTACAGCAGCTTAACAAAAGGCATACTATATATGGTAACTACAGCAGCCTAACAAAAGGCATACTATATATGCTGACTACAGCAGCTGAACAAAAGGCATACTATATATGCTAACTACAGCAGCATAACAAAAGCCATACTATATATGCTAACTACAGCAGCTTAACAAAAGCCATACTATATATGCTAACTACAGCAGCTTGACAAAAGGCATACTATATATGCTAACTACAGCAGCTTAACAAAAAACATACTATATATGCTGACTACAGCAGCAGAACAAAAGGCATACTAAATATGCTAACTACAGCAGCTTAACAAAAGGCATACTATATATGCTAGCTACAGCAGCTTAACAAAAGGCATACTATATATGCTAACTACAGCAGCTTAACAAAAGGCATACTATATATGCTAACTACAGCAACTTAACAAAAGCCATACTATATATGCTGACTACAGAAGCTGAACAAAAGGCATACTATATATGCTAACTACAGCAGCTTAACAAAAGGCATACTATATATGCTAACTACAGCAGCTTAACAAAAGCCATACTATATATGCTAACTACAGCAGCTTAACAAAAGCCATACTATATATGCTAACTACATCAAAGCCGTGCTATATATGCTAACTACAGAAGCTTGACAAAAGGCATACTATATATGCTAACTGCAGCAGCTTAACAAAAGGCATACTATATATGCTTACTACAGTAGCTTAACAAAAGCCATACTATATATGCTAACTACAGCAGTAACAAAAGCCATACTATATATGCTAACTACAGCAGCTTAACAAAAGCCATACTATATATGCTGACTACAGCAGCTTAACAAAAGGCATACTATATATGCTAACTACAGCAGCTTAACAAAAGGCATACTATATATGCTAACTACAGCAACTTAACAAAAGCCATACTATATATGCTGACTACAGAAGCTGAACAAAAGGCATACTATATATGCTAACTACATCAGTAACAAAAGCCGTACTATATATGCTAACTACAGTAGCTTAACAAAAGCCATACTATATATGCTAACTACAGCAGCTTAACAAAAGCCATACTATATATGCTAACTACATCAGTAACAAAAGCCATACTATATATGCTAACTACAGCAGCTTAACAAAAGCCATACTATATATGCTAACTACAGCAGATTAACAAAAGCCATACTATATATGCTAACTACAGTAGCTTAACAAAAGCCATACTATATATGCTAACTACAGCAGCTTAACAAAAGGCATACTATATATGCTAACTACAGCAGCTTAACAAAAGGCATACTATATATGCTAACTACATCAGTAACAAAAGCCGTACTATATATGCTAACTACAGCAGATTAACAAAAGCCATACTATATATGCTAACTACAGTAGCTTAACAAAAGCCATACTATATATGCTAACTACAGCAGTAACAAAAGCCGTACTATATATGCTAACTACAGCAGCTTAACAAAAGCCATACTATATATGCTAACTACAGCAGCTTAACAAAAGCCATACTATATATGCTAACTACAGCAGCTTAACAAAAGCCATACTATATATGCTAACTACAGCAGTAACAAAAGCCATACTATATATGCTAACTACAGCAGCTTAACAAAAGCCATACTATATATGCTAACTACAGCAGCTTGACAAAAGGCATACTATATATGCTAACTACAGCAGCTTAACAAAAGCCATACTATATATGCTAACTACAGCAGCTTAACAAAAGGCATACTATATATGCTAACTACAGCAGCTTGACAAAAGGCATACTATATATGCTAACTACAGCAGCTTGACAAAAGGCATACTATATATGCTAACTACAGCAGCTTAACAAAAGCCATACTATATATGCTGACTACAGAAGCTGAACAAAAGGCATACTATATATGCTAACTACAGCAGCTTAACAAAAGGCATACTATATATGCTAACTACAGCAGCTTAACAAAAGCCATACTATATATGCTAACTACAGCAACTTAACAAAAGCCATACTATATATGCTAACTACATCAAAGCCGTGCTATATATGCTAACTACAGCAGCTTGACAAAAGGCATACTATATATGCTAACTACAGCAGCTTAACAAAAGGCATACTATATATGCTAACTACATCAGTAACAAAAGCCGTACTATATATGCTAACTACAGCAGATTAACAAAAGCCATACTATATATGCTAACTACAGTAGCTTAACAAAAGCCATACTATATATGCTAACTACAGCAGCCTAACAAAAGGCATACTATATATGCTGACTACAGCAGCTGAACAAAAGGCATACTATATATGCTAACTACAGCAGCATAACAAAAGCCATACTATATATGCTAACTACAGCAGCTTAACAAAAGGCATACCATATATGCTAGCTACAGCAGCTTAACAAAAGCCATACTATATATGCTAACTACAGCAGCTTAACAAAAGGCATACTATATATGCTAACTACAGCAGCTTGACAAAAGGCATACTATATATGCTAACTACAGCAGCTTGACAAAAGGCATACTATATATGCTAACTACAGCAGCTTAACAAAAGCCATACTATATATGCTAACTACATCAGCTTAACAAAAGGCATACTATATATGCTAGCTACAGCAGCTTAACAAAAGCCATACGATATATGCTAACTACAGCAGCTGGACAAAAGGCATACTATATATGCTAACTACAGAAGCTTGACAAAAGCTATACTATATATGCTAACTACATCAGCTTAACAAAAGCCATACTATATATGCTAACTACAGCAGCTTGACAAAAGGCATACTATATATGCTAACTACAGCAGCTTAACAAAAGGCATACTATATATGCTAACTACATCAGTAACAAAAGCCGTACTATATAATATATGGTAACTACAGCAGCTTGACAAAAGGCATACTATATATGCTAACTACAGCAGATTGACAAAAGGCATACTATATATGCTAACTACAGCAGCTTAACAAAAGGCATACTATATATGCTAACTACATCAGTAACAAAAGCCGTACTATATAATATATGGTAACTACAGCAGCTTAACAAAAGGCATACTATATATGCTAACTACAGCAGCTTGACAAAAGGCATACTATATGTGCTAACTACATCAGTAACAAAAGCCATACTATATATGCTAACTACAGCAGCTTAACAAAAGCCATACTATATATGCTAACTACAGCAGCTTGACAAAAGGCATACTATATATGCTAATTACAGCAGCTTAACAAAAGGCATACTATATATGCTAACTACATCAGTAACAAAAGCCGTACTATATAATATATGGTAACTACAGCAGCTTGACAAAAGCCATACTATATATGCTAACTACAGCAGCTTAACAAAAGGCATACTATATATGCTAACTACATCAGTAACAAAAGCCGTACTATATAATATATGGTAACTACAGCAGCTTAACAAAAGGCATACTATATATGGTAACTACAGCAGCCTAACAAAAGGCATACTATATATGCTGACTACAGCAGCTGAACAAAAGGCATACTATATATGCTAACTACAGCAGCATAACAAAAGCCATACTATATATGCTAACTACAGCAGCTTAACAAAAGCCATACTATATATGCTAACTACAGCAGCTTGACAAAAGGCATACTATATATGCTAATTACAGCAGCTTTACAAAAAACATACTATATATGCTGACTACAGCAGCAGAACAAAAGGCATACTAAATATGCTAACTACAGCAGCTTAACAAAAGGCATACTATATATGCTAGCTACAGCAGCTTAACAAAAGGCATACTATATATGCTAACTACAGCAGCTTAACAAAAGGCATACTATATATGCTAACTACAGCAACTTAACAAAAGCCATACTATATATGCTGACTACAGAAGCTGAACAAAAGGCATACTATATATGCTAACTACAGCAGCTTAACAAAAGGCATACTATATATGCTAACTACAGCAGCTTAACAAAAGCCATACTATATATGCTAACTACAGCAGCTTAACAAAAGCCATACTATATATGCTAACTACATCAAAGCCGTGCTATATATGCTAACTACAGAAGCTTGACAAAAGGCATACTATATATGCTAACTGCAGCAGCTTAACAAAAGGCATACTATATATGCTTACTACAGTAGCTTAACAAAAGCCATACTATATATGCTAACTACAGCAGTAACAAAAGCCATACTATATATGCTAACTACAGCAGCTTAACAAAAGCCATACTATATATGCTGACTACAGCAGCTTAACAAAAGGCATACTATATATGCTAACTACAGCAGCTTAACAAAAGGCATACTATATATGCTAACTACAGCAACTTAACAAAAGCCATACTATATATGCTGACTACAGAAGCTGAACAAAAGGCATACTATATATGCTAACTACATCAGTAACAAAAGCCGTACTATATATGCTAACTACAGTAGCTTAACAAAAGCCATACTATATATGCTAACTACAGCAGCTTAACAAAAGCCATACTATATATGCTAACTACATCAGTAACAAAAGCCATACTATATATGCTAACTACAGCAGCTTAACAAAAGCCATACTATATATGCTAACTACAGCAGATTAACAAAAGCCATACTATATATGCTAACTACAGTAGCTTAACAAAAGCCATACTATATATGCTAACTACAGCAGCTTAACAAAAGGCATACTATATATGCTAACTACAGCAGCTTAACAAAAGGCATACTATATATGCTAACTACATCAGTAACAAAAGCCGTACTATATATGCTAACTACAGCAGATTAACAAAAGCCATACTATATATGCTAACTACAGTAGCTTAACAAAAGCCATACTATATATGCTAACTACAGCAGTAACAAAAGCCGTACTATATATGCTAACTACAGCAGCTTAACAAAAGCCATACTATATATGCTAACTACAGCAGCTTAACAAAAGCCATACTATATATGCTAACTACAGCAGCTTAACAAAAGCCATACTATATATGCTAACTACAGCAGTAACAAAAGCCATACTATATATGCTAACTACAGCAGCTTAACAAAAGCCATACTATATATGCTAACTACAGCAGCTTGACAAAAGGCATACTATATATGCTAACTACAGCAGCTTAACAAAAGCCATACTATATATGTTAACTACATCAGCTTAACAAAAGGCATACCATATATGCTAGCTACAGCAGCTAAACAAAAGCCATACTATATATGCTAACTACAGCAGCTGGACAAAAGGCATACTATATATGCTAACTACAGCAGCTTGACAAAAGCTATACTATATATGCTAACTACATCAGCTTAACAAAAGCCATACTATATATGCTAACTACAGCAGCTTGACAAAAGGCATACTATATATGCTAACTACAGCAGCTTAACAATAGGCATACTATATATGCTAACTACATCAGTAACAAAAGCCGTACTATATAATATAAGGTAACTACAGCAGCTTGACAAAAGGCATACTATATATGCTAACTACAGCAGCTTGACAAAAGGCATACTATATATGCTAACTACAGCAGCTTAACAAAAGGCATACTATATATGCTAACTACATCAGTAACAAAAGCCGTACTATATAATATATGGTAACTACAGCAGCTTAACAAAAGGCATACTATATATGCTAACTACAGCAGCTTGACAAAAGGCATACTATATATGCTAACTACATCAGTAACAAAAGCCATACTATATATGCTAACTACAGCAGCTTAACAAAAGCCATACTATATATGCTAACTACAGCAGCTTGACAAAAGGCATACTATATATGCTAATTACAGCAGCTTAACAAAAGGCATACTATATATGCTAACTACATCAGTAACAAAAGCCGTACTATATAATATATGGTAACTACAGCAGCTTGACAAAAGCCATACTATATATGCTAACTACAGCAGCTTAACAAAAGGCATACTATATATGCTAACTACATCAGTAACAAAAGCCGTACTATATAATATATGGTAACTACAGCAGCTTAACAAAAGGCATACTATATATGGTAACTACAGCAGCTTAACAAAAGGCATACTATATATGCTGACTACAGCAGCTGAACAAAAGGCATGCTATATATGCTAACTACAGCAGCTTAACAAAAGCCATACTATATATGCTAACTACAGCAGCTTAACAAAAGCCATACTATATATGCTAACTACAGCAGCTTGACAAAAGGCATACTATATATGCTAACTACAGCAGCTTAACAAAAGCCATACTATATATGCTGACTACAGCAGCTGAACAAAAGGCATACTAAATATGCTAACTACAGCAGCTTAACAAAAGGCATACCATATATGCTAGCTACAGCAGCTTAACAAAAGGCATACTATATATGCTAACTACAGCAGCTTAACAAAAGGCATACTATATATGCTAACTACAGCAGCTTAACAAAAGCCATACTATATATGCTGACTACAGAAGCTGAACAAAAGGCATACTATATATGCTAACTACAGCAGCTTAACAAAAGGCATACTATATATGCTAACTACAGCAGCTTAACAAAAGCCATACTATATATGCTAACTACAGCAACTTAACAAAAGCCATACTATATATGCTAACTACATCAAAGCCGTGCTATATATGCTAACTACAGCAGCTTGACAAAAGGCATACTATATATGCTAACTACAGCAGCTTAACAAAAGGCATACTATATATGCTAACTACATCAGTAACAAAAGCCGTACTATATATGCTAACTACAGCAGATTAACAAAAGCCATACTATATATGCTAACTACAGTAGCTTAACAAAAGCCATACTATATATGCTTACTACAGCAGCTTAACAAAAGCCATACTATATATGCTAACTACAGCAGCTTAACAAAAGGCATACTATATATGCTAACTACATCAGTAACAAAAGCCGTACTATATATGCTAACTACAGCAGATTAACAAAAGCCATACTATATATGCTAACTACAGTAGCTTAACAAAAGCCATACTATATATGCTAACTACATCAGTAACAAAAGCCGTACTATATATGCTAACTACAGCAGATTAACAAAAGCCATACTATATATGCTAACTACAGTAGCTTAACAAAAGCCATACTATATATATGCTAACTACAGCAGTAACAAAAGCCGTACTATAAATGCTAACTACAGCAGCTTAACAAAAGCCATACTATATATGCTAACTACAGCAGCTTAACAAAAGCCATACTATATATGCTAACTACAGCAGCTTAACAAAAGCCATACTATATATGCTAACTACAGCAGTAACAAAAGCCATACTATATATGCTAACTACAGCAGCTTAACAAAAGCCATACTATATATGCTAGCTACAGCAGCTTAACAAAAGGCATACTATATATGCTAACTACAGCAGCTTAACAAAAGGCATACTATATATGCTAACTCCAGCAGCTTAACAAAAGGCATAATATATATGCTAGCTACATCAGCTGAACAAAAGCCATACTATATATGCTAACTACATCAGCTTAACAAAAGGCATACTATATATGCTAGCTACAGCAGCTTAACAAAAGGCATACTATATATGCTAACTACAGCAGCTTAACAAAAGCCATACTATATATGCTAACTACATCAGCTTAACAAAAGGCATACTATATATGCTAACTACAGCAGCTTAACAAAAGCCATACTATATATGCTAACTACAGCAGCTTAACAAAAGCCATACTATATATGCTAACTACAGCAGCTTAACAAAAGGCATACTATATATGCTAACTACAGCAGCTTAACAAAAGGCATACTATATATGCTAACTACAGCAGCTTAACAAAAGGCATACTATATATGCTAACTACATCAGTAACAAAAGGCATACTATATATGCTAACTACAGAAGCTGAACAAAAGGCATACTATATATGCTAACTACATCAGTAACAAAAGCCGTACTATATATGCTAACTACAGTAGCTTAACAAAAGCCATACTATATATGCTAACTACAGCAGCTTAACAAAAGCCATACTATATATGCTAACTACATCAGTAACAAAAGCCATACTATATATGCTAACTACAGCAGCTTAACAAAAGCCATACTATATATGCTAACTACAGCAGATTAACAAAAGCCATACTATATATGCTAACTACAGTAGCTTAACAAAAGCCATACTATATATGCTAACTACAGCAGCTTAACAAAAGGCATACTATATATGCTAACTACAGCAGCTTAACAAAAGGCATACTATATATGCTAACTACATCAGTAACAAAAGCCGTACTATATATGCTAACTACAGCAGATTAACAAAAGCCATACTATATATGCTAACTACAGTAGCTTAACAAAAGCCATACTATATATGCTAACTACAGCAGTAACAAAAGCCGTACTATATATGCTAACTACAGCAGCTTAACAAAAGCCATACTATATATGCTAACTACAGCAGCTTAACAAAAGCCATACTATATATGCTAACTACAGCAGCTTAACAAAAGCCATACTATATATGCTAACTACAGCAGTAACAAAAGCCATACTATATATGCTAACTACAGCAGCTTAACAAAAGCCATACTATATATGCTAACTACAGCAGCTTGACAAAAGGCATACTATATATGCTAACTACAGCAGCTTAACAAAAGCCATACTATATATGCTAACTACAGCAGCTTAACAAAAGGCATACTATATATGCTAACTACAGCAGCTTGACAAAAGGCATACTATATATGCTAACTACAGCAGCTTGACAAAAGGCATACTATATATGCTAACTACAGCAGCTTAACAAAAGCCATACTATATATGCTGACTACAGAAGCTGAACAAAAGGCATACTATATATGCTAACTACAGCAGCTTAACAAAAGGCATACTATATATGCTAACTACAGCAGCTTAACAAAAGCCATACTATATATGCTAACTACAGCAACTTAACAAAAGCCATACTATATATGCTAACTACATCAAAGCCGTGCTATATATGCTAACTACAGCAGCTTGACAAAAGGCATACTATATATGCTAACTACAGCAGCTTAACAAAAGGCATACTATATATGCTAACTACATCAGTAACAAAAGCCGTACTATATATGCTAACTACAGCAGATTAACAAAAGCCATACTATATATGCTAACTACAGTAGCTTAACAAAAGCCATACTATATATGCTAACTACAGCAGCCTAACAAAAGGCATACTATATATGCTGACTACAGCAGCTGAACAAAAGGCATACTATATATGCTAACTACAGCAGCATAACAAAAGCCATACTATATATGCTAACTACAGCAGCTTAACAAAAGGCATACCATATATGCTAGCTACAGCAGCTTAACAAAAGCCATACTATATATGCTAACTACAGCAGCTTAACAAAAGGCATACTATATATGCTAACTACAGCAGCTTGACAAAAGGCATACTATATATGCTAACTACAGCAGCTTGACAAAAGGCATACTATATATGCTAACTACAGCAGCTTAACAAAAGCCATACTATATATGCTAACTACATCAGCTTAACAAAAGGCATACTATATATGCTAGCTACAGCAGCTTAACAAAAGCCATACGATATATGCTTACTACAGCAGCTGGACAAAAGGCATACTATATATGCTAACTACAGAAGCTTGACAAAAGCTATACTATATATGCTAACTACATCAGCTTAACAAAAGCCATACTATATATGCTAACTACAGCAGCTTGACAAAAGGCATACTATATATGCTAACTACAGCAGCTTAACAAAAGGCATACTATATATGCTAACTACATCAGTAACAAAAGCCGTACTATATAATATATGGTAACTACAGCAGCTTGACAAAAGGCATACTATATATGCTAACTACAGCAGATTGACAAAAGGCATACTTATATTGCTAACTACAGCAGCTTAACAAAAGGCATACTATATATGCTAACTACATCAGTAACAAAGCCGTACTATATAATATATGGTAACTACAGCAGCTTAACAAAAGGCATACTATATATGCTAACTACAGCAGCTTGACAAAAGGCATACTATATGTGCTAACTACATCAGTAACAAAAGCCATACTATATATGCTAACTACAGCAGCTTAACAAAAGCCATACTATATATGCTAACTACAGCAGCTTGACAAAAGGCATACTATATATGCTAATTACAGCAGCTTAACAAAAGGCATACTATATATGCTAACTACATCAGTAACAAAAGCCGTACTATATAATATATGGTAACTACAGCAGCTTGACAAAAGCCATACTATATATGCTAACTACAGCAGCTTAACAAAAGGCATACTATATATGCTAACTACATCAGTAACAAAAGCCGTACTATATAATATATGGTAACTACAGCAGCTTAACAAAAGGCATACTATATATGGTAACTACAGCAGCCTAACAAAAGGCATACTATATATGCTGACTACAGCAGCTGAACAAAAGGCATACTATATATGCTAACTACAGCAGCATAACAAAAGCCATACTATATATGCTAACTACAGCAGCTTAACAAAAGCCATACTATATATGCTAACTACAGCAGCTTGACAAAAGGCATACTAATATGCTAATTACAGCAGCTTTACAAAAAACATACTATATATGCTGACTACAGCAGCAGAACAAAAGGCATACTAAATATGCTAACTACAGCAGCTTAACAAAAGGCATACTATATATGCTAGCTACAGCAGCTTAACAAAAGGCATACTATATATGCTAACTACAGCAGCTTAACAAAAGGCATACTATATATGCTAACTACAGCAACTTAACAAAGCCATACTATATATGCTGACTACAGAAGCTGAACAAAAGGCATACTATATATGCTAACTACAGCAGCTTAACAAAAGGCATACTATATATGCTAACTACAGCAGCTTAATAAAAGCCATACTATATATGCTAACTACAGCAGCTTAACAAAAGCCATACTATATATGCTAACTACATCAAAGCCGTGCTATATATGCTAACTACAGAAGCTTGACAAAAGGCATACTATATATGCTAACTGCAGCAGCTTAACAAAAGGCATACTATATATGCTTACTACAGTAGCTTAACAAAAGCCATACTATATATGCTAACTACAGCAGTAACAAAAGCCATACTATATATGCTAACTACAGCAGCTTAACAAAAGCCATACTATATATGCTGACTACAGCAGCTTAACAAAAGGCATACTATATATGCTAACTACAGCAGCTTAACAAAAGGCATACTATATATGCTAACTACAGCAACTTAACAAAAGCCATACTATATATGCTGACTACAGAAGCTGAACAAAGGCATACTATATATGCTAACTACATCAGTAACAAAAGCCGTACTATATATGCTAACTACAGTAGCTTAACAAAAGCCATACTATATATGCTAACTACAGCAGCTTAACAAAAGCCATACTATATATGCTAACTACATCAGTAACAAAAGCCATACTATATATGCTAACTACAGCAGCTTAACAAAAGCCATACTATATATGCTAACTACAGCAGATTAACAAAAGCCATACTATTATGCTAACTACAGTAGCTTAACAAAAGCCATACTATATATGCTAACTACATCAGCTTAACAAAAGGCATACTATATATGCTAACTACAGCAGCTTAACAAAAGGCATACTATATATGCTAACTACATCAGTAACAAAAGCCGTACTATATATGCTAACTACAGCAGATTAACAAAAGCCATACTATATATGCTAACTACAGTAGCTTAACAAAAGCCATACTATATATGCTAACTACAGCAGTAACAAAAGCCGTACTATATATGCTAACTACAGCAGCTTAACAAAAGCCATACTATATATGCTAACTACAGCAGCTTAACAAAAGCCATACTATATATGCTAACTACAGCAGCTTAACAAAGCCATACTATATATGCTAACTACAGCAGTAACAAAAGCCATACTATATATGCTAACTACAGCAGCTTAACAAAAGCCATACTATATATGCTAACTACAGCAGCTTGACAAAAGGCATACTATATATGCTAACTACAGCAGCTTAACAAAAAGCCATACTATATATGTTAACTACATCAGCTTAACAAAAGGCATACCATATATGCTAGCTACAGCAGCTAAACAAAAGCCATACTATATATGCTAACTACAGCAGCTGGACAAAAGGCATACTATATATGCTAACTACAGCAGCTTGACAAAAGCTATACTATATATGCTAACTACATCAGCTTAACAAAAGCCATACTATATATGCTAACTACAGCAGCTTGACAAAAGGCATACTATATATGCTAACTACAGCAGCTTAACAATAGGCATACTATATATGCTAACTACATCAGTAACAAAAGCCGTACTATATAATATATGGTAACTACAGCAGCTTGACAAAAGGCATACTATATATGCTAACTACAGCAGCTTGACAACAGGCATACTATATATGCTAACTACAGCAGCTTAACAAAAGGCATACTATATATGCTAACTACATCAGTAACAAAGCCGTACTATATAATATATGGTAACTACAGCAGCTTAACAAAAGGCATACTATATATGCTAACTACAGCAGCTTGACAAAAGGCATACTATATATGCTAACTACATCAGTAACAAAAGCCCATACTATATATGCTAACTACAGCAGCTTAACAAAAGCCATACTATATATGCTAACTACAGCAGCTTGACAAAAGGCATACTATATATGCTAATTACAGCAGCTTAACAAAGGCATACTATATATGCTAACTACCTCAGTAACAAAAGCCGTACTATATAATATATGGTAAACTACAGCAGCTTGACAAAAGCCATACTATATATGCTAACTA
>JAWPHD010013651.1:0-66749 GCA_037043455.1 Cyrtodaria siliqua | reverse complement strand
TACATTACTAACACGTATGTCACTGTGATTCCACTTGAATAATATACATTACTAACACGTATGTCACTGACTCCACTTGATTGATATACATTACTAACACGTATGTCACTGTGATTCCACTTGATTAATATACATTACTAACACGTATGTCACTGACTCCACTTGATTGATATACATTACTGACACATATGTCACTGTGATTCCACTTGATTGATATACATTAAATGTCACTGTGATTCCACTTGATTGATATACATTACTAACATGTATGTCACTGTGATTCCACTTGATTGATATACATTACTAACACGTATGTCACTGACTCCACTTGATTGATATACATTACTGACACATATGTCACTGTGATTCCACTTGATTGATATACATTAAATGTCACTGTGATTCCATTTGATTGATATACATTACTAACACGTATGTCACTGTGATTCCACTTGATTGATATACATTACTAACATGTATGTCACTGTGATTCCACTTGATTGATATACATTACTAACATGTATGTCACTGTGATTCCACTTGATTGATATACATTACTAACACGTATGTCACTGACTCCACTGGATTGATATACATAACTAACACGTATGTCACTGTGATTCCACTTGATTGATATACATTACTAACACGTATGTCACTGTGATTCCACTTGATTGATATACATTACTAACACGTATGTCACTGACTCCACTGGATTGATATACATAACTTACACGTATGTCACTGTGATTCCACTTGATTGATATACATTACTAACACGTATGTCACTGTGATTCCACTTGATTGATATACATTACTAACACGTATGTCACTGACTCCACTTGATTGATATACATTACTAACACGTATGTCACTGTGACTCCACTTGATTGATATACATTACTAACACGTATGTCACTGTGATTCCACTTGATTGATATACATTACTAACACGTATGTCACTGTGATTCCACTTGATTGATATACATTACTGTCACATGTGTCACTGTGACTCCACTTGATTGATATACATTACTAACACGTATGTCACTGTGACTCCACTTGATTGATATACATTACTAACACGTATGTCACTGTGATTCCACTTGCTATTGATATACATTACTAACACGTATGTCACTGTGACTCCACTTGATTGATATACATTACTAACATGTATGTCACTGTGATTCCACTTGATTGATATACATTACTAACACGTATGTCACTGTGACTCCACTTGATTGATATACATTACTAGCACATATGTCACTGTGATTCCACTTGATTGATATACATTACTAACACGTATGTCACTGTGATTCCACTTGATTGATATACATTACTAACACGTATGTCACTGTGATTCCACTTGATTGATATACATTACTAACACGTATGTCACTGTGATTCCACTTGATTGATATACATTACTAACACATATGTCACTGTGATTCCACTTGATTGATATACATTACTAACACGTATGTCACTGTGATTCCACTTGATTGATATACATTACTAACACGTATGTCACTGTGATTCCACTTGATTGATATACATTACTAACACATATGTCACTGTGATTCCACTTGATTGATATACATTACTAACACGTATGTCACTGTGACTCCACTTGATTGATATACATTACTAACACGTATGTCACTGTGACTCCACTTGATTGATATACATTACTAACACATATGTCACTGTGATTCCACTTGATTGATATACATTACTAACACGTTATGTCACTGTGACTCCACTTGATTGATATACATTACTAACACGCAGGGATGGAAACTAACGGTTGCCCGTTCGCCTGGGACGACTAAATTTCAAGCTGGGCGAGTAGATTTCATAAGTCGGTAGTCCGCCCGGGCGACTAGCTTTTTCGACAAGCTAAAGTCGATTTCCTCGGCATTATTCGTCAATGCGGATGAATAACATTTCAGTAGAAAACAACAACAAAGAAAATATTTTTTACATAGTTTATTAAGCG
The DNA here is from genome assembly GCA_037043455.1 of Cyrtodaria siliqua. Lineage (NCBI taxonomy): Eukaryota > Metazoa > Mollusca > Bivalvia > Adapedonta > Hiatellidae > Cyrtodaria > Cyrtodaria siliqua. Next base: position 64,744 of record JAWPHD010013651.1, on the reverse strand, counting down.
ATTAAATGCAGTAAATAGTCGCAACTCTGTTTATTCGACGATGAAATGCAATTTAAGTCAACCGGATATTGGGAAATTGACGCATTTCCGTTTTGGGACATTCTAAAATGCGGCTCCCGTTTTAATTTTACGGAGCGCGAACGTTACGGTATTTCATGTTATACAAATAACGAATCTTTAAGGGCACTAGTCAGCTTTTAGGGCCTTCAGGAAGGGGAATTGCAAAAAGTATGCTGTTTTCCTGTATTGTAGTTTAACATTTTTCTAATTAATATATATATAATTTGTTTTTTTAAAGATGAAATTTGTCCTAAATCAACAAATCCGTTGTTGATATGTTTTTAATTATTAAATATCATTATAAATACGATGTTTACTATGCTATTGATGTATGTTTAGTGAAAATATGTTTTTAAAGATAAAAACCGAAAAGACGAACAGGCTTCGCTAAAAAATTGAAAAAAAATCAAAGGGGGAAAACTCTTCCTCGTAAAACCGGAAGTGACGTCATTGGGAACAAAACGAAACCATTTGTACATAGGGAAAGCACGCAAAAACAGTATAGTGTGTGTGAAAATGTCAGAATTAAGCGACTATGATGCTGAGTCAGATGAAATGCCCATGATAAGACGGTTGCACAATGTGCAACCTTACGATTTTGAGCCATAATTCATGTCTGAGGATGAAAATACCTCGGATTCATCAACCGATGAGGAAGTTGAACGCGGTGCAGGTGCAAATGAATAGCTTGGTCGTGTTGGCATTGTTTTCATCGAAATTCTGACTGTAAGTCACCAGCAACGCTGCAATATCTCGGTACATTTACACTAAGCGCGAAATGCAGTATATTCCGAATGAATGAACATGGTCTAATACTTGTACATTAATACGAGAGTCAGATTAAGGACTTTATTTTTGCCGAAAAGTAGACATTGAAAAAATATATTTAGAGTCTAGTAAGTATAATTGATAAATAAATAAATAAATGAAACAGCATCTAATTTCTATAGTATTATATATACCATAAGTCCCCGCCGCCTCCAAACACTCTATAGTGGGGTATGAGATTCGGATTTGCAGTATGACACGCTTTCTCCACGTGCCCCCAACTAACAATATACCACACACCGACTAATCAACTATTGCGGTGCCCTATTGAAGTACAGCCTAATCAGGGTACATACGTCGGTATATGACAAAAGCACGCACCATTTAGGGAAACGTAGTTTTATGATATGCCTACATTTCCTGTATATTGCAATGCCGTGAGCGGTGCAATACCGCCGCGGCGAGCCGCGTATTGCACAAGACGGATATATGATGCGTGAGAAACTAGTTCATCGCGCACGAAGAGCGAAAAATACTATGATCTAAATAATATAGTCAAATGTATTATGAGCACGACATTATGTTTTATGTACATGTAGAGATCGAAAAAACAGACCTAATAGATCAAATTTTTGATTTAGAATATAAAGTATATATATATGCTTGTAAAGCACTTAGTTTACTTACTGCATGAGGTAAAAGCCGTTATTGTTGTTGTTTTGCCATGCAACATTACTGAACTAATATAATAGCTAGTAACATTATCAATTTTCTGCCTTTTAATAGACATTCATGAAACAGTTTGTCATTATTTTCAAATCCAGAGACCGATATATATAACACTTGGAAGAAGAAGGTGTATAATTTAAAAAAAAAAATTAAATAAAAAAAATACTACAAAATATATATTGAAACAACGACACAGTGTTTATTTCACCGAATTCATTTACATTTATATGCTAAACCTTTTAGCAATCTTTTGAAAAAGACGGCTACATTATATAAGCGCCGTTCACGTAAGACGCATGCATCTAATTCAACAGCTAAACAATCACGATGTACAGATCTAAGACTATATACCTTTCTACAATGTATCATACACATACCCGAGGAATTGCTAAGATAACTGAACAAAAACTTCTATCCTACCTCATTTAATAATTTCTTCCTCAACGCCGGTCGAATCGGCGAATAAAACTTGCTCGGAGATGGCGGGGTTAGGCACTTCTCATTTTTGTAAGAAAATATTGTTGGTATCGCTATTGTTTTTAATCTGCATGGCCGTTTGTCCTCCAAATTCAATGAAAATGAAACCAAAAGATGGACTTCCCACGAATCCAACTCAAAGTGTTTACTACAAACTCGCGCGTCTTTCGAAGGTTCCCATTGTTTTGACGCGACGGGCGATTTTCGTCGACAGCGGTCCACCCACACTTCAAATCTTAATCTATCATTAACCTGATTAGGAAAACGAAAGAAACTGATGTTATTAGATTGTCCTTTTGTATGCACACTTTGACACCCAGCTACAGCACACGGTATTTTTAACACGTACCATAAAACGTAATCCTACATAGACAATACTATACAGCTCAATGCGACACCGCTAATCGTTTGGTACCAATGACGTCACAGGATCACGTGACACTTACCTGTCTTCAAAAAGGGCGAAACTCGAAGCGTGTGCGCTATGAGATAAAATTGGCTATTGTGAGAAAACGGGTCAACCAATAAGTGCAATATTTGAACAGATTGTATATTATATACATATATTTCAGAATATATGCTCAAAAGACACGCTATATTTCACCTTTAACGCTTTTTTTCAGTACAAAATGTTTTTGTCGAAATATCGATTAGTTCGTTAGGATATTTTTCTACAGTTGAAAGACTACCTGGATTTTTTGTTGGTGTTTTTCTTAAAGGAGACGGTTTTGCTTCTTTTGGTTTCTGTTCATTCTTAGCTACTTTAACGAAACCAATATATCTGACTTGATTAGCTTTGAAACATTCTTCTTCTGTTCCAAGTCTTTTACCATACAGGATCCACAATAACGTTTAGACACATATAATAATAATTAGATAATAATTAATCTGCCATATATTATATGGAAATTCCAAACTATGATATGAAGAAAGAAAAAAGTAATTTCATACAGATATGGAACTTTGTGCCAGACTGTTGGTTTAGGATGCTTATAAGCGGTAATTTAGGTTCTGGTAAAACAAATACATTCATTATCTTTATTTCCTCCTTACAGGAGATTATGAAAACAATCACATATTACATACAATATACATAATTAACATAGTGAGCATAGAAAACACATTATAATACATGCCAGTGACAAAACAAATCAATGGTGATTTTATACGAATTGCCAGTACGCATACATATCCATATACAGACGTAATGCTAGTAACGCTCAGTTTCTAATCAAATAAACCACATTAACATATACAGTTACGTCTCTTTTCTTTTTCTTCAGTTAGCATTACGACTGAGAGACAAATGGTGACATAATTAAATGCCACTTATGTGAATATGTCCATATTTGGACAGCTTCTGTTTAGCAAGGACACACATCGGCCACTAATAACTTTCACCAGGAATGATTCATAGTCGCAAGACTCTAATTCATTTCTAGTTTCAAAAAAAAGTATGATAATGGACCTTTGGAAATGGCCGAAAACGACACATACAAAATATTGTAGTCTCGGTTTGATTGAGACTGTTCATGAGCGGTAGTGAAATATGCTAGCTACCGCTCACGCCCTCTAGCCCCGGGTTCAGCAGAACTCAATATTCATAAAATCAATAGTACAAAAATGTAAAGCATCCCGAAGATGGCATGCATATGGCGGTGGACATGGAGGGTAACGCATCTCCATGTCGTACGGCGTATGGTCCCAGTATCTAATAAAATTAAATGCCCCGAAGAGCGAAATAAACATAATGGAATTTAGTTTGGAGCAGCGGTTATGAAGCCTGCATATCACAAGTAACAGTCAAAAGACTAAATTAAAAAGCAGACAACATATCCTATAAGTGGTTAAAAAATACCCAGAGCCTTTAATCGGCTGGAGTAGTGGAACCACTGAATCGAAAATTAAGTAAGAAAACAAAACAAATGAAACAGTACCACCGACAATTAAATATAAGTATCGGGCTCAGCGATCAACAAAGATCGAATGAATAACAGTACGGATTGCAAGCGCGGGGAGACGTTTTACTGCCGCCACACTGCACAAGCAACGCCACTGTGATATAAAAAAGAGTATGATAATGGACTTTGGAAATGGCCGAAAACGACAACTAGTTTGAACTTCTTTGAGAAAGTTCAGCTTTATGGCACTGAACATCTAGCACGCAGTTAACGTGTGATACAAGGTATCGTTACACAGAAGAGTACAAACAGGGCATCTACTCTCTGTCTTCTGAGGTGTATGAGCCCAAACTTTAGCAATTGTATGAGCACGGTAAAGATCAGAGTGAGATTTAGCTAATTTCCATACGATTGATGGTTCAACTGAGGTATGAATGTTACGAAATAAGCAAAAATCGTTATCGGAAAATATACGGGATTGCCATAGTAAAGTTTCCTTTTGTTTGATAGCTTATGATATTGACATCTTCCACGCTAATTTACTTGCGAGTTGTTGGTATTTTAACAAGTAGTCATTAATGTATTTATATAAGCTCATAGTAATGCAATACGTTACAAATATCTGAAATACAGCCATGCATACGACGGTTCATGTTGGATATGTATAAAAGGTACCGTCTTAGGAACAACATATGAGAGACGGAATATGTTGGTAAGCTGAGTACTTTGTGAAGAAACATTAACTTTCTTTTATCCATTTCAGAAGTTATACTATGACAAGTTTTATCTATTTAGTAAAAACTTGGAACACTCAAAACACAATGTCTTGTCAAAAAACTTGGAATAATAGAAAACAAAGAATGAAATTCCAGCCGAAGACATATTCGAATGTTCAAATGATGAGGTTATTCCTGTGAATGATTTGGATTCTGATACTCAAAAGAGAGCTATTTTGATAATTATGTTTGTGAACGTAATCAAAATGATATTTAGAGATTAATACATGGGTGGTGCGTTATTGTCCGTCATATCGACCCGAGACCCCAATATCGGCCAGAAGGCTTCAGCCGATATTGGTCGATAATGCATCACCCATGTTTTAATCTTTTAATCATATATATACGCATTTTCATTGGGATTTTTTATAAAAAAAATCAAAGGATATTAAACTGTTAGATTTACCGAATTAATTCATAAAATAAAAATAGCAAAAATGAATGAACGAAAACAACAGGACATGTAGTTTTAACTTAAATTTATTGTTTGTAGTTTATTCTCTCTCTTTTTCTTTTTCAATTCGTTCATTCCATTCCTATTTCGATTTCTTTATTTCCCTTTCTTGCTGTTTCAGAGAATTTCTTTTGGCTGTCAGTACGTCCCTTGAATGCTGAAACTCCTTATCTAAAGGTACCTCTTCTCGATTAAGTATCAGTTGATGATAGCCTGGACTGATTTCATCGAGTCTGGCTGGTATTCAGTTTTGTCGGACTATAGATTCTACTCAGAATAAAACTTCCATTACAGTATAGACCGTCCAACTTCTTGAAGTCAATTTCTTCAGTTACTCTGGTCGAGCGAAACCACTCCGTGAAAAAATGTAAAGCCAGATTTAGTCTGTTTTTCTGTATATCTAGTTACATTCCTCGCTTTGTTGACAAAAATCCTATGCCAGTTTCATTTAATTCATTATGCCTTCCCTCAATAATTTGTCCATCTAAGTACAATAAGTAAAATAAGCTGTTAGCCACTGACGCTAACGTCCTCTCGCCGGCTTCTATTTTAACGCTTATTTAAATGACGTCAGTTACCTTAGTTGACATCACTTCGGTTACGTCATGTCATTGACGGGTTTAACATCAAAGTTATGGTTTAAAAAAAAAAAGAGTAAATCAAAAAACGATCGCCATTAATCGTAACGGTCAGGTAAGGGTTATTGGCCCGGTCAGGTGACCGGGCCAATATGGATATGCATATTCGGCCGGGTCACATGACCTAAATTTGGCGTATCGGACCGCATTTATGATATGGCTCAATTCTCGATAGCTTATTGTAGGGTAATTAGGGTAATTTTGTGCATATTGCGGGCCAAAAATGCGTATATATATGATAATATCAATTATTTTATCCAAGGCAGACATAAAAAATGCTGTGTAATTTATTTAACACAATCTTATTATAAAACTCATAAGACATCCGATTAAATTGTTCTCATTAAAATTTCTTTGCAATTCCAGTTAATCGTGAGCTGGGTATGCTTTCTAATGAACATTAGCAAAGATCAGTAAAAACAGAACCTGACAAACAGTACGACTTTCCGTATTTGGATAAGCCGAGGAAGATGATTAAATGACACTTTACATGCGAAAATTATTCTAATATTATTATATATAATGGGACTTTTTAATGAACTTGGAAGTTAGTACTGGCAGTGTTAATATTACAAATGTTGGTATTTGCTGTCTGAGTATGTAAAACAAAAACATCTGGTTAATTATCTTCACAAGGGTAAAAACCAGGAAAATATATTTAAACATGATCTTAACATGGATTATAATAGAATTAAAATTGTCGATAATCCAACAGATGCAGATGATGTAGCAACAAAACAATTTACTTTGAGAAGAATAAGAAAGATTATAGACGATTTTAATATTGAAACAAATCCAGAAATAATACAAAATTTAACATGTTGATGACATGATAATACAAGTACAACAACAGGTACAAACAAACCCTGAGAAAATGATTGATATTGAAAATGGTTTAAAAGATTAAATAAAACTTTTGGGTGACGCGTTATAAGAGTTAGGAAAAAAAGAGGCTGGAGTGGAAGATAGCGAGCTATATAAAAAGTTACAACCTGGTGTTGAAAGTATAAAAAAACAGATTGGAGATATCAATAAACAAATGGTTGATAACAATGAGCTTGAAGCTACTATTGCTGATGCTTCAAGACAAATGAGAACTGTTTTTGATATCGAAATAACTCGGATTAAACAATTAAATTAACAGGTAAACACTAACGTTGACGATATCAACAAAGAGTTTAAAGACATCAAAAAGCAAATGGCTGAAGCAAGGCGCTGGAGGCTATTTTGAACAAGATGGTTGGCAATAATAAACTAGAGACTGCTATTAATGAGGTTTCAAGGCAAATGACAGCTGCCCAGGATGAAAGAAAGAGTTTAATCAAAAGTCTAATAGTCGCCAGCAATTTTTGAGGTAATTAATGATTTAAGAGTAAAAGTAGAAAATGTAGGCCGAATTTTAATTCTTGAAGCAACAATAGATGGAATCAGTATTATAAAAGATGAAGTTGGTCATGCGTCGTATCCAAGACAAAAACCACTTCAAAACAACATTCATAATGCCTTTCTCGAAGCATTTACTCTTGCATATAGCTCATTTGTAAAACGCGGAGAATATGCTACATAATATCTCGATGACATAGACATTGTAAAACCCGGGCGCTATATAGCTGAAGCAGACCTTACATATACAGTTATATATCCAGAACTCGATACGGAATATTAAAGTGTTTAATGTGGGTGATCATGGACCATCTTCTCAACCAAACATAGAAAATGATAAGCGAAAACTGAAACAAACATTCGAAGCATATCTTCCGGAATCTCATTTTTGGACCATCTTTCCAAATATAAAACCCGGCACTACTCAAGTTTTCAATTTTGAAAAATCTAGTTTTAGACTGCATTATAAGGGTAGTTTATTTATCTATTCATATTATATGGAACAAAAAAATGTATCATCATCAGCAAAATAATAAGTATCTCAAATACACCAAGTAATATTACAACTGTTTTTACCATTGATATTGTACAAAAAGCAACAGTATGACATTGGACTTGATAAGATTAAGTCTGTGACTTACTCATGGTACAATAGTATGAGAACTTTAATAACAAAGTGATAAAATATCACAATGGAACAGATTGGAAAGCTATTATTTTTAAAATAGAAATTATAGTTATGCTGATATCGATAATTGTATAAAAGAAACATTAGCTGCAAATGGTGAGTTAACTGATGACTCACCTGTTCCAATAAAACTTGAATTTGATTTATCGAGTTTCAAATGTTTAGTTTCTATTCGTGATCATTTCAAACTTGACTTAAATGGGTCAAAATTTCACACCTTAATTAGCTTTGACCAAGATGCACTTATTGAAGAAACTAAGTTTGGAACTGTAACACCAAACATAACAAATTATATTGATACTTTGTATATTCACTGTGATTTGATAAGTAATTATATTGTTGATGGATCATACAGAGATGTTATTTACAAAATAAGTACAGCTGACCTTACAAAGTCATATCCTTCTAAAGATGAACCAATAATAGTTGGGTACTGTGAAGTAAACAAAACAATCATTAACAGTATTACTATTTATATGGTAAAATTATTAATCTTAATGGAGTTCATACATCATTTAGATTTACTAAAAGAATTAATGTAATATAAGTTATATATGAGGCGTTTAAAAAAGGTTTATGACACTAGTACGGGAACCTATACTCAAGTTGACAGATTGACTTGGGCTGGCATATTTTTGACTCAAAGATATTTAGTGAGTCTGTAAACACATCAGGTAAGAAAGCATTATAAACTGCTGGAAAACAAATCTTAGAGAGTGGTTCTAAAAACCTTGGAGATGAAATAGGAAAAATGGTTGCTGATAAATTAGTTTTAATTGTAAAACTTAAACCAAAAGGTGAACTAATTTAAAAGAACTTACAAAGGCTGATAACAAAAAAGAAGAAGATGCAAATGCAAAAATCAATAGATTACTTTTTGTAGAAATACAAATATTCATACAAGAAATAAACGATTAATTAATAAAGAATAATCCAATTAATAGAATATAGATGTTTTGAAGTGAAAGTATAATACTAGATATGAACATGTACCTATTCAATTAGATACTCCTATAACTAGACCCGGAAATGCTACTAGACAAATGAAAAGTGGCTACCAATTCAAAATAAATGATAGAAGTTATCACTTTGATTGGTATAACGCACATTTTGAAATACGTTTTCAAGTAAACAAGCTTGCTGTTGGAGCTGCTTTTGCAGACGCCGACAGAATTGCTTTCATTAATGATACAGTTTCATTGATTGATCAAATGCAAGTTAAGCAAAACGGAAAAATAGTTTACGACGGTAATAATCTTCATAGAATTGTTAACGTCAAAAGTTTACTTAATGTCTGAATATTATGCAAAAACAACACGAAAACATGAATACTTTTATTTAGACACTACAGGAGCAGCTGAACTCCGAAATGATTCAAGCTGGTTATAATTGGGGGTTTACAATTCGTCATACTTTAATCATAAATAATACAAATTTAACTGTATAATTCCATTAAACACATATTCATTTTTCGGTGGTTTAGAAACAAACATTCTTCCTCCTAGTCAAATTCAAATTAGTTTACAACAACAGATGATAATGTGTTAATTTTCAAATCAAGTGGTGAGTTATTATTGATAAATTATTTTTGTGGATACCTAAAATGATATTTAATACTGTTGGTTTAAGTTATGTAATGGCATCTCATATGACATCAACAAGGTGGACTTATCTTCGCAAAAGGATACAAGAAAGCGGAAGTTCTCAACTAACTAAATCCGTATTTAGAATAACGGCTGGTGTTAAAAATCCAAATTATGTTTTTGTTTACATGCAAAGATTAGAAAAAAGTTATTCTCAGACACGAAATCCGCATCTTTTAGATACTTTTCGTATAAATGCTTACAATGCTAATTTCTGTTTACAATCAGCTAAACTGGAAGTAGGAAACGGGGTATATTATCCAGAAACTGAATACAGTTATGATAATATTACAAGAATACTTGGAGATGTTTTTAATTATTATTACAAACAAAATGATAAAAATACAGGAACTTTAGTTCACGTAGGTAATTTTAGCCATCTTTTTGGTATGATATATTTTAATTTAAGTTAAAAAAGAGATGAAGTCATCATCGATCCAAAACAACTAAATTTGAGATATAAATTAAATATACCTCCTGCAGCTCCTAATAAAGTTTATGCTCTGGTTCGCTATGAAGAAAATGTTGTTATTGATACTGCCAGAAATGTATTAGTTACAGTTTAATCTGACTTATATTATACATGAATTACACAGCTTATTCAGTAAATTTAACAGATGATCAAAAACAAAGTTTAGCAAAAGCATATGAAAACAAAAGTGAATTAACGGTCAGGTCAAAGAATAACCAACTAACTGGAGATTTTCCTTTGATGCTGACATCTAATTAGATAATTAATATTAATAAGGCTATGACAAAGGACATGGCTTAGAGATAAATATATCAAAAACACAAATGAGGTCTCAAAATGAAGTGTTTTTTTTTTAGCATTAGCTGGCTTGCCGACTTAAACAATATTATTCAACAGTTGCTAGATTTGCTCAAAGGTATTTAGCACCACTACTAGCAACAGGAGCACTTAGTGGTTTGGCAAGTACCGGAATTGGTAATCTATTTGGAAATGGAATGGTAGCTGTACCTAGTAATAAAAAGTAAAGAGTAAAGAAAAAAAACATAACAAAGTATAAAGGATGTTGTCCTACTGAACTACTGTAAATCCAATTTATTTCCGCGTGACTTGAAGTTCGCGAATCACCGGATCTCTGATTTATTCGCGTGATCATGAATTCGAGGATTCTTGGGGCTTCTTGTATCACTAGGAAAACTTTACGAATAAAAGAGAGAATGTGGACATATTTTACTGTAAACAATACAAAATACCTATTTAGATGTGTTGCAGGCAATGGTTGATAAGCATAATAAGTACAAAGCATCGTAGTATTAAAATGACATCGATTAAAGCAAGTGATGAGAATATTAGAGGAGAAGTGTATTTCAGCTGGTACGGAAAGATAAAAAAATAATAAATCTTTACCTAATTTTAAAGTAGGAGACAAGGCTAGAAACAGTAAATATAAAAAGAAACATGTGAAAAAGGGTATACACCAAACTGTACTGAAGAAATATTTGTTATTGAATAAATTAAATATATAAATCCTATAACATATAAAAAAAAGATTTAAAACGATCAAAAGATTGGCGGAAGCTTATACGAATTGGAAATGTTAAAAGTCGATCAAGAAGTATTTAGTATTGAAAAAGATATACGACGTGATTTATAAAAGAAACAAGCTTTGGTTAAGTGGAAGGGATATAATTATGGTTTTAACAGTTGGGTACCGTTCAAGGACATTCAAAATATTAAATAAGGGCTTAAAAATAAATAATTTATAGTATATTATTATAATGGAACAAAAAGTATAGAGACGATTTGCAGAAAATTTAAAACATATATATAAAAAAAAAATAACGGTAAAACAAGCAGGGTCAAGTAGAATATGAGGCAGTTCGTGATGATTTTATGGATACCGAAAAAAGCCAAGTCAATAAGCGGAAAAGATTGCTGGCTGAAATGGATTATTATCAACAAAAGCGAACTATAAATAGGGAAGAGCTATTTGAGCTAAAATACAAGTTAGCAAACTGTAGAAAAATAAAATATTCCATGAAAGATTATGATATGTACAGCGATGATGAAGACTACTGTCCAGTTCCGTCTGACTTTGCTTGATTTCAAATGTTTTAATTATTAGTAATTTAGAAAAGGCAAATGGATTAAAAGAATCTATCGTATCGTATAGACAAAATAGTAGGCCTGTTGAATTAATAAACTAAATTGATGAGTAGTATAGATGCTGGGGGTATCTGCGTTGTTTCCCGAGCGAGTTTACTCAAGCAAATTAAAATGTGCTAAAGGCTTTAAACAAAAGTATATCATCGTTTTTGCTAATTTGTTTGTAAACAATGGTGTGCTGGAGTTGAGAGCCGCGGGTAATACATCTTTAATGCTTGGATTTGAGGCCCTGCGAGGGGAAACTGCACTTACACCCCCAGTATCTATACTACTACTATATCTCATTCGCATATTATGCCTGCCAAATAAAAGTGGTGTACATTTATTGTTTATTATTTATTTCCTTTTCGCATCCTCCAGTCAAATAATAAACCAAAGTTCATAATACTTTTCATTTAGTAAAAATGTAGCAATCAAGGACTACAGTCAACACAAACACCTGTACAAAGATGAATAAACGGTAAGATATGTCATCAAAAACATAAAATAGTTGACAATATGGCTACCGCCTTGGAACGGTCAGTCGCAAAAAAAGGCCGCTGGATTTTAAACCATTTTCTAGGGTGGATCAAACCTCACTCTTACCATATTGTCATCCCAATAAACGGGACAGTGTAAATAAAGATCTCCCCGTCGTAAGTTTTAAACAGCTCATATTTACTACCGTTAAAGAAAAAGAGAAAACAATTCTAATATAAATTGGTGCATTCTGATTTCTGAGTTTAATATTGTAGTATGTGAATCTCGATGTGAAGAAATGCTGTGTTTATTCGGTAAATATCATTTTTCTGTAGATTGATTGAAGCAACAGTCAAACGTTGGATTAACTGTCGTCTGACAAGATAATTCTGGTCGTTATGCAGATATTCTAGACGTTATAGTGTCCTTTGTGATAAATACGTTTTATTTAGACTGTGCCACTGAGCATGTCCCATTATACAAACCCAAACAAGCAAGAGATATACATCGATACTCTGAAAACATTTAGACACAATAACTATTGCGGCTTCCCTGCGATCAATAATTAAACGCGGCATTCCCATCTAAATTAATAGCACAATAACATTCAGCAACACGTGTCATAAATATCTTCCCATTTAAAAATAGATAGAGGAAAATAAATAAATGAAAAGACAGAATATGCCCTTTATTCATCTTTGTAATGGATGTTTGTTTCTATACGTGCTTTGGTTGACTGCGGTCATTGAATGCTACATGTCCTGTTGTTGTTGTTTCTATACGTGCTTTGGTTGACTGAGGTCCTTGAATGCTACATGTCCTGTTGTTGTTGTTTCTATACGTGCCTTTGGTTGACTGCGGTCCTTGAATGCTACATTTCCTGTTCGACTTTTATATCTACTTTTTTGGATAGAGCATACTCAAGATCACGAATTGGCTACTTTTGGCAAGTCGGAGTTTGTGAGCTTATATCTTAGATACAGAAATAGTATTTTATTTTAGTGATATAGATCTTGAAAATGTGTCTAGACTAAGAGGACCTATTTTATTGGAAATGATTGCGAATATATTTAACAATAATTTAAAAAAAAAAAAACATATGCAATATTTCGGGTAATTTTATGACAATTTTATATGTCTCGTGTTCGGCGATTTCCGCTTTTCCCCGGTCATACTCGTTTTATATACTGAAACGAAAAAGGAATTTCCGCTATATATTGTATGTACAATATGCTGTTGTTAATCGAATGGTACATGGTTACGTAAGACCTTTCCTTTCGGAAAAAAGCCTAAACAACACATAACACAGCAAACAGTATTCCTCCAAAGTTTCATTATTGACAGAGTACTTAGGATGCAAAATTTCGCAAACTCTTTACGTTAAAGACAGTATTGAACCGCTTAAGTTTTCAAAGAGGAACTTCAACATCTATGAATTTGTTGTTACAAAATGTACTGTGATTAAAACGACTACAACATCAGAGTTGTGTCCTTTCTCAAACTAACTGCAACTTTTGTTTTACAAAACATCTTGGTATTTCTTTGGAATATTATGTGGAGAACTTAATTCCATTTTGTTTATCACGCCCATTGTTTTCTCGCTTAGGGCAGAGCATTTTGTTGGAAACTTGGACCATATGCCGCTGGCAATGGTATGGTATGAAAATACCAAGTTAAAGGTTCGATGTTTACCGTCATATGAATACCGTATTCGGGATGGATAAATGTTCGTGCTATTGACATTTTAAACATTGTGTTTTGCTCAACCCGGAGCTAGAGAACGTGAACGTTGGCTAGCATCTTTCACTACAGATCATAAGCAGTCTCAATTAAACCAAGTCTGCCATATGTTTATATTTATCGTGTTCGGCGACTTCAGAATTTCCCATGTCATACTCCTTTTATATAAGGCAGTAAATGAGAATACTTAATTATAAATTTACAAACTAAAGAAACTGAGGACAGGATGGAAACTATTGAAATATCAAAAAGAGTGTTTGGCGAATATACAACGAATCTGAAACACCACGAGTCATATCAATGGTACTGTGGTATAAAGAAGAAGACAAATCTAAGAAATATTTCTTATTATTTTTAGGAAAAAAACACTGAAAGCAAAATATGTAAACAACATCCGTTGACAAATTTCAAAAAAGGCATTGAATTAAAAAGAAATAAAAAAAGAAAGAACGAATGCCTTGACTAATACCACATGGACACACGGCATCATGTAAGAATTTTACCAACGATAGGTATGATCGAGGTAATAAAAGACATCTAAAAAGAACTGCCTTGAACTAGTACCACATGGACCACATGGGCACACGGCATCATGTCAGAATTTTACCAACGATAGGTATGATCGAGGTAATAAAAGACATTTAAGAAGAACTTCCTTGAACTAATGCCACATGGACCACATGGGCACACGGTATCATTTCAGAATTTTACCAACGATAGGTATGATCGAGGTAAAAGACATTTAAGAAGAACGGGATGCCAATAGCACAAATTAATTCAGAAAAAAAATCTAATACTAGGAAAATAGATTAAAAACTGTTTTACCTTCTATTATTCAAACTTATCAAGTATGGATCATATCTGGCAGGAATTTACTATAAATGAAGGTACGGACAGCAACAAGAATTTTTTGAATACTCTGATGAGGATACAAGTATATGTTTAGATCAACAAATGGGTTTTGACAAGGGAAAATGGAAAAGGGTTTATTAAATAAACGTATTTAGGAAAAACGCACATATTAAAGAAGATTCATGTATTAGATTCGCAAATTCTTTGAAAAAAATAAATATATATATAACGAAAACATAAAAATCATCATGAAAAATTCGAAAATATATATTATAAAATATCTTAAAATGTACAATAGTTAAAAAGAATTCGAATACACCCGCACTATATAGCCTAGTTTAAAATATCTCGTTATATTGAACGATATATCACTGTAATTTTTGAAACGTTAGGAGAATGCGCATTGCGCATTGCGCATTCCGCATTATAACGTATGCAACGTTAGGAGAGCAAGCAAAGCAATGCGAAAGATTTCAGATGTGTGCGTTATTTTCACATTTTAGGGGTATTAGAATAGAAATAGAACATCGTTTACGGTGAATTATCTATAATTTATCACGGTTTGTCGTTCAGTTGTAAACAATAAGTTCACTCGCCCTTCGGGCTCGTGAATTTATTGTTTACAATTGAACTCCAAACCGTGATATATTAAACGATAATTCACAGTTAACGATGTTCTATTTCTTAAAAAATCAGGTTATATCGAATTAATTAAGACATATAAACAGATCGCTGTATGCGACGGAAGATAAAAACAAATGTGAAAGACTGTTGGTCATGATAATACAGAGGTTTAATTTTGAAAATGCAATAGTTTCAAGATAAATGAAGAAATAATATGACATAGTTTATATAAATGTCAACGGCTAAATATATGTTAAAATTCTTGTTAATAAAACTAAACAAATATATGACAAGAAAGCCAAACATCTTGAAATATACAAATTAGTGTTATACGATACTAAGAGAAAATAATAACATGTTATTAATAATATATATATATATATATTCAATTACCAAATTGGAAATATGGGAAATATTTACCAACACACTAGAAATGATTCTTGGAATACACGTCTATCTTCAACTGAATATAGACCTAAATTATTATAACGAATATAGTATTTAGCATATAAAACTTGGAGCAATGTTATACGATAATTGAACAACTTTTTGAATTCAATGGCAGTGCTGTTATAGTTATTGTTGTTGTTGTTTTTTCCTTCCCGCAAGATATAATATGGCAATTCAGCATATTTCAGACGACTCTCGCTTTTGACCATATATGCCGTCAGACTAATCACGGGTGTGGTCGACAGATTAGCTTGAATATTGTTGACTGACCGCTCTCAGCGGCCACAACAAATGAGTATAAGCAAAAGTGCCATCTACCGTCATCATAACTATAAATATTTGTTTTTAACGAATTGTCGATAATATTAAATCATTTATATTATACAATTAATGTAAAAGCAGATGTAAAGATCGAACAGGAAAGGTAGATCCAAGGACGACAGTCAACCACAAACCCAAAGAAAAACAAACACCAACTGTAAAGATGATTAAAAAGCAAGGGTTGGGACGGTCAGCAGCAAAGGAAGCGGCTGGGGGTTAAACCAGGTTCTAGGGTGCAT
This sequence comes from Cyrtodaria siliqua, assembly GCA_037043455.1. Classification (NCBI taxonomy): domain Eukaryota; kingdom Metazoa; phylum Mollusca; class Bivalvia; order Adapedonta; family Hiatellidae; genus Cyrtodaria; species Cyrtodaria siliqua. The sequence continues at coordinate 48,408 of JAWPHD010013651.1, read as the reverse complement.
CAAACCTCGCTCTTACCCTATTGTCATCCCAATAAACGGGACAGTGTAAAAAAAGCTATCCCCACTAGCTTATAATCACTAACAAACAAGGCAGCATTAATAGGCAATATAACACATAAATGATCATGTATATATAATATAAAAAACTAAAGCCTAGAAAGCCACAAAGTAAGTACTCAATGACTTGGCAGAAGCCAGAGCAACAAGAGATTATTAAGATCATTGAGGGTATGACAAGACAAGATTAAAGACAAACATCAAACGCTACCGTCTTATAAGGATTTAGGTAGACGTCATCTGTCCAGTCATCGCACAATCAAAGAGGAAAACATAGTGACGAACAGTAAATGGGAAAACCACCAAACACAAAAATGAAACAACCAAGAATATGTGTTATGTATGCCGAAATAAAAACGCGTTATTTCAAAGCTGTGCATTGTTATCTCGTTTATTAATCTGTCGAATTTCGTAGAGTAGACGATGTTACAATAGCATTACAGGGTGAAGAATCATGATTTCTCGATGAAAGAATATTTATAATCAAACATAGTAATAACTTACTCCGGAAACAATTACTAGCCTTTGCACTTTTTTTCGACTGCTCAAGCGCGAGTTTTGACCTTACCGGGATTTCTTGTTCATTTAAACAAAGCAAGTATATTTTGCTATTTCAAAATATTGAATCCTGTCTGATTTATTGAGCGATTTCAAATCGGAGCAGATAAAGGAAATTTGGATGGTTAACATACATATTGCGCTATTGTCTCATGTTTTGTACTGCCAGGCTAATTACTATTTCTTTTGCATTGCCTAAAAATGAAATCGAAGTAAATAAGTTACTCAACGAAATTTGGTTGAACATCAAAATCAGGGTTAGTGTTACAAAACTTATACAAAACAAATATTAAAATGTTATACATATATAATTCTACTGCTGCGTTTGATAAGAAGGAAAATGTTCAAGCGATGATAGGCGTATTGCCTTTTACACTCGCTCACATCCGCTTGTTTGTATTGAATGAATTGGATGTTAGAGTCGCACCAACAGCAAAGGTCATATGGCGACTTTCCGGCTTCGACTGGTGGAGGAAGTTCCCAGGTGCCCCTCTGGGCAATTTTCGTGTACGGGCGGGTACCTGGGTAGAACCGCCGACGTTCCGCAAGCTAGCTGGATAGCTTCCGCACATAAAAGATTCCTAGGCCCGTGAGGGATCGAACCTACAGCGTTGAGGGGCAAGTGATTTCAAGTCAGAGACGTTAACCACCCGGCCACGGACGCCCCCACCCGCCCCTTCGCTTGTTTGTAAAAACAACATACGCCTACAATCTAGCGAAGAATGTTCTTATATTCTCACGTAGCAGTTAAATAGACAATATTATATAAAAGGGACACATGGCAATCTTGAAGTTTTTATCAAGAATTAAAGTTAACATCTCGATTTATAAATACATAAATCATTTTGAATTTACACCTTCTTGCATATAATTAAATAAAATGCTGATTTTTTTGATCAATATTATCAACCGTTAGTAATATGCAAGCAATTTGCTTAAAGCTATTTTTATTAGTATAACCCATGATTGAAAACAAGTAAGTGTAGAAAAACTAAAGGGACACTGCAAGTTTTTAATAAAATCAAGATTGCCGTGTGTCCCTTTTTCTATCTGGGTCGTTGACAGTCAAATTAAGCACAATGAACAACTGTACATTGCTTACCACTGCTGGATTTCCTCTTCTGTAACTGTAATATACAAGTACACTTAGATAAATATAAGCATATAATACATCAGACGACTTAGTATGATAAAATCAATAGAAAAAAATATCCATCGAGTTCCCACTTATGTAACTGTAATACAGACGTTTACTTAGAAAAATATTGTACAAAAGTACACTGAGATAAATCTAGTACATCAGACGTTGAGTACGATAAATCTATAGCAAAAAATAATCATCGGAATTCCTCTTAGGCCTAAATTAAAATATTGTTTGTTTGCCCTTTACCTACCGACCCGGATTTTTAGCCCAGACCCAAACATATTTTATTGCGTTACCAAAAATAATAGTTTTTTGTTTTTTGTTTTTCATTTTCTTCGATGACGACAATTGAGTTCGATTTCGGTAATTTCGGTATTTTGTGATCCTTTTCGGTTGATACTCTAACAATCTATGTTTAGAAACTCGCGCGTTGTGTTTATAGGATGATAAAGCGTTTGTATGATCGTTTTAGTAGCGCAGTGACTGATGAAAATGAGTCGGAAATTGCGATATTTTGCGTGTCTGACAATAGGGACCTACACTTGCGCGAAAAATGTAATACGGACAACAAATATGTTTCTAACATGGTAGGATCTCTTCTACATTGCAATAGAACATGTAGATGACATACCGCAACAATTTCAAAAAAACATGCAAGAAAATATAGTTTTATCAAATAAAATAAAATAATTTACCCACCTACCTACCCATATTTTAATTTAGACCTTATTAGACTTTTTAGACAATTTTCATCTAGAACCTAAATAAGTTGTATATCAGTGAAACCAACATTTTTAGTAGTAAATACAAATACTTTTGAAAACTGGTTGAGAAATGAAAATCAATTATACGCGAAAGTTGTTTGATGGGGCATTTTCAATGCAAATTCTGCTGCATGAAAAACATGTATTTTTTTTTTTGCAATCTTATTCAAAAAATGTTTTTAACTGTTGGATATTCGTAAATTAAAGCACCCTCAAATATTTATAGCAAAATATGAAGGCTATCTGAAATTATTTCATGTATTCCTAGTTTTCTGCTGTCCCACCAAGGATTTTACATGGGAAAAGCCCCATCAAAAATTATTTGAGCAGTAAAATATTTATTTCTCAACCGGATTTCAAAACTAATGTATTTTTATTTATCTCTAAGAATACCAGTTCTAATAGTATATAATTGATGTACGTATTATTTAAATTGCTCAAGCCACTGCAGAAAAACCTTTGGCTGAAACAAACACCCCAAACAATAATACTGTAAACGTTTACTAAGATATAGAGATTATTTAACTGCTGGGATCGATTATAGGGAAATCCTTCACGAGTGGTAGCCATGTGGTTCTTTCACGAACGAGCGCACGTGAGTGAGTGAAAAAACAAAGCACGTCTACCATCAAGTGACGGATTACCCAATAATCGATCCCAGCAGTTAAATAATCTATTTATTACATTTTAAATTAATTTTTTCAAACAAATATTTGCTTTATTGAACGTTATCGGCGGATGACGTCGATGTCAGCAACACTTTGTTGACGTCACGCCTCAACGTCGCAACGTTAGTTATTAATGTGTTCAGAGTTAGCAACGTTAGTTATTATTGTGTTCTGAGTTAGTTATCAATATTTAGCGATTATGAATATTTCTTGCACTGAGAAATCCCGATCTGGAATATTACGTGGAATTAGGTGTATACAATAGTGTAGTATAGGCAATTGTTTTATTACGCGTTTCTTTTTCCTTTCAGTATATATGAGCGGCCGTAAATAACCGTAATAATGAGCCGTATTTTAAACTTGGCAATTTTTTGATTATGCGTTTCTTTTTCCTTTCATTAGAATTATATGAGCGACCGTAAATAACCGTAATAATGCGGTTTAATGAGCCGTATTTTAAACTTGATCACCTCTCGCATTTCAATCAGTGTCAGGATGATTTTTATTTTCACATTTATTCCTTCCCACTTTCTGTAATTGACAGTCTACGAGTGCGGTCGGCAGTATTATGATGTAATATTAATTCCCACAAGACGAAACAAATGCTAGTTAATCTGGCATTTGTAACGTTTGATGCAGGGAAAGAACCGCCTTTCAGATGATTGCCTTTCTAGAGGCAATATTGACTTTTTTATTTTTCACAATTGTGCCATTAAATGGCGTTTATAAATAAGTCACATTCGTTAATCTTAACATTTAATAAACAACGCTTTTTAATTTCAAAGATTAAATATACATGATTACTGTCGTTTTGCTCGTGTGTGTATATTATCTGTATTAAAAGTTAAAAGGAGACAAGGCAAATGGGTGTTGTTAAAACTTGCCACGCCTCGTTGGTTTACGCACATATATTGCATATTTCTGTAGCAAATCATTCAATCTCATTAAAATCAGACCCTTTATCATGCTACGATACACTACTAAGGATCAGACAACACTGCATTGGATTGGAAGTCCCGTCAGATTGACCTTACGATCAGACAATTAGATTTCAGCCTACGTTTCAGTAAAATGCTGTGTCTGTACGCTCGGTATTGAAAAAGACGATGTCAGTGACTTTTAGCTTATAAAACACAACATAATTGCGTTGACAAAATAACACACCAACCAGTATTGAATAATTTCTGAAAAAATAATATTTTTGACGGAATTTAATAGCGGTACAATAAAAATGTACCGATTCCTGGGACTGAACCCACATTAAATTTACACTCGCGGGTCAACAGTCGACTTCGCTATCAACTGAGCAAAGCTGGCCAGATGTACTATGATTTACTATTTTGAAAATCTAATGTCGTAATAATTTCGGTGGAATATATATTTTCAAAACACACATGACACCGCCCATGATTTTCTTCGTATCTTGATATAAAACATGTCATTTAGTGCTTCGTTGAATTTATTGTGCAATCCACAGCAATAACACACGAAGACTTTATCTTTATTCGGATATAGATCTATAAATTTTATGTGGATTTCCGTTTGTTCAGTTCACTCGAATGCATATGAAACGCGCGATTTCATTGGTTGAATTTAGTTGATCTCATGAATATTGATTAGATGAAAGGTCAAGCTGACGTGACCTCCAAGGCAGTGTTGTCAGATCCTATAGCGGAGAGTATCAACGCATAATTAGGATATGATTTTAATGAGATTGCCAATCAATATAAATGATTATTTGGATAGTTTGGCTTGTTTTTGTTTTGGTTTTTTGCATTTTATTAATGTTGATTATATTGCCCCAATACTATGTTAAAACAGAAGAAATCGAAACTCAAATGTATGCAAGTAGGTTTATAATAAAATGATACTGGATTCGTAACTTCAGTTGCTAACGTTAATGCTTGATAACTATTTCAAGATTGTCATGTATTCCTTTAAAGAGACACACGGAAATCTCGAAGTTTTTATCAAACATTAGATTTGTATCTCAATTTATTAATCTATTATCGCTTTGACTTTAAAACTGTTTGCATATAATTAAATAAAATGTTCAATTTTCAATTTTCTTCAACATTCTACCATATGTTTAAATAGACTATTGGTGCAATTTTTATCAACAGTTCGCAATATGCAAAAATAATTTGCTTTATATTATTCTTATACTTAATATTAATGAGTGTACACTTGAATTGAAAGTTATGTAGAAAAAACAACGGAACGCCGCGAGTTTTCACAAAAATCCAGGTTGCCGTGTGTCCCTTTAATCGTCTCCGGTGTCTTCAACTACAACCATTACGTGGTCCCGCCTTAATTAAATTAAGCGAGAATGAGCCTGGCATGTTCATTCCTGTTAGGCGCCATATAACCTTTCATGTGTTGGTGCGCCTTAAAACCCCAATCAATTCAATTACATTAAGAGATCGGAAAGCTTATATTAGCAGGATTTTATAACAGATATTTCGACAATAAAACATGTTTAAAAACATTTTTTAAAGAAAAAATACGAAAACCTGTTTAAAATTACCTATTAAATGTTTTAATTTTACAATATACAAACTTTTTGAGACGAAATTAAGGATTTATTTCATACCCTAGCCAACCCAAGGATTTATTTCATACCCTAGCCAACCCCGTTTTCGCTTCTTGCAAAGGGGTTGGATGGGGTATGAAAGTTAATACTCGGACCACGTAATGTATTGCAAAACAAAATTGCGTTTTTCAGCGAAATTCAAATGTTCTAAAAACAATTGATTGAGAGAAGAAACTTGTGCATTAATGTCAGCAAGACGAACATATCATCAATCAAATCTACCAACCGATCTTCTCAAGCCAATATAGCTGTATCAGTCTTCATCGACGTGATTATGCTTCATGCATACGGCATTATTAATATTGCAATGGCATGTCACATCAGCAAGATAAACATAACAAGTTTTTTCCATTGTGACGTAGTACTATCATAATGTGCATTATATTTACTGCCATGTGGAGACACATTGCGCGCATTTTAAGAAAGCAGATATATATTTTACGTTTGGGAGTACAGAATGACAACAGCGCATAACTTGTTGCATAATAACTATACTCAGTTGCAAAGGAAACTGGACACTTTGAAAATGTTACTTTACACCCTATCCTCTTTATCAAGCGATAGTCCCTTAAAAATTTGGCCTATTGAAAAACAAATGACAACATGATATTGGCAATGGAATGATAAACACTCTGGTACCAAACATGGCATATTCATTTGAAAACACTTTATACAATTAAATCTAAACAAAACTCAGTGTCCACTTTCCTTTGCAACTGAGTATAGAAGTATTCTCCTCGGATTATGTTGTGATTATTTCTGCAAGTACACACTAACTATACTGAGGGAAACCAGTTTAGCAAGTTTTTTAGATGAACTAATACTGTATACAAGATATTCTGACATTTTGGGACTTTACGGGCTTGACCCCTACGTTCATTTATTCGTTACGTCATTAAGATGTTCGACTGTTATTGATGTGTGTTTAATAAAATATTGTATCCATGGCAGTAGTTTCTTAATTTTACAACCAAACATTTATTTTTTTCAGGGTGCAACAAAAACTTGCTAGACTTTTTTCCATCAGTATATAAAGTTTAAATATCTGGAAGAACGTTGACAGTCGGAAAGTCTTATCCGCTGTGAGGAGTTTGAACAGTCGAACAGGAGTATTCACAGAAGCCAGTCAACGAAAATCAAACTACAGTTTAATGAATAGATACAAATACTGCATTTCCGTGGGCATTCATCAGACCATTACGACATGTATCAATACAATATTTATGGGTTTGAGGAAACAAATCGAAATTGCGTTACAGTCCTTGATTGTGACTCCGTTAATATGTAATGGTAATGATTTAATTTACTACATTTGGTATAAATGTAAACATCGTGTATGAGTAAAACAACGAATAAAACTGTCCTTTGTACTGCAGGGTTACAGCCACTTTATTATGACAAGAACTGAATCATAAGTCGGCTGCAATATGCCATATTAGGAAGATATTCAACAAAACCATTCTGGACCAGTTTGACAGTGAACACAACTGGTGACATTACCTTCCAAAGTTATGGCTCATCAAGTAGTCGATATAAGTCAATTTCAAATTACTTTCAGTATTTACACAGGGTCGACAAATAACCAAATCGACCAAACTTGTAGCTCACTTATGTTTAAAAGGTAGTTTTAAGCCGGTTAACCCTTAACCTGCTACATATATATAATGGACTGTTCTTTCTTTGAATTAGACCATTCCACTTATATAACAAAGGGGTGTTTTGGGGACAACGACTGATCAGCAGCCGGACATTGTAAACTCTGATCAGCCTGCGAGTAAAAACGCAGGATAATCTGGGTTTATAATGGAGCAAAGGCTATTGTAGTCGTGCTTAGCGGGTTAAGGGTTAATATAACTTTAAAATCAGCAAATGATACTTAATTTTCAGCAAACCAATAAAAACCGAAACCTTTCCTAATTACCAATGCCAAGGAATAAATGCGACCCTTTAAAGCATGTTGTGTTTTCAAATGTTGTTTCAACAGTTTATTATATTTGATTGTACATATATTTATTTCACTACGCATGCCACCAATTTAAACATAGTGCACATATTATCTGTTATAAAGTTGTTACATATTATCAACCCGTTTGTGTTTGTGGTATCGCATACTTTGCTTTTATTCTTCATTGTGATCGTTGTGTTTTCAATGCGTGCGTTTGGTTGACTGTGTTCTGTGAATGCTACATCTCCCTCCCGACTGGTATACTTCTTCATATTTTGCGGTAGTGCATGCAGTGATGTAATGAAGTACACCATTAATGTCTTAAGCATCGGTTTTCTACTTTAGTATGACAACTTTATTTGGACCGTATAGCTTTATTGCGATGTAATAATGAATGGTTGGCGAAATGAATTTGGTCAAATTGCAGACATTCTAAAATGAGCCAATTAAAGTAGTTTTCCTCCTAAAACGGATCAATCTGTGACAATTCTGAATTTTGATTTGTTAGTAAAAGCAATAATTGTAAAATGTTATTAAACGTACCCTTATAAGACTTTTATTTTCACGAAAATATTTTCAATAGCAATGGCTCCCAATGTTTGCACTACCACTGCTTTCAAAGGTTTATTAAATCCATATAACAATAAATACTGAAAAGTAGATCCCTTGGAAGCAACAAACCCAAACAAGAGATAAAAGCCATGCTCAAATGGCCAGATGACATGGAGATATACGTAGAGATTGCACCATGCTGATTTAGATGGACGGCATTGTGTTATAGAGATTAAGATAATCGTATGGGACCAAATATGAATCAATGCATTTTGCCTATATTAATCTGCTACAAAGAACATAACAAACAACTGTCCGTCTATCATGGTAAATGTCAAATTGACAGAGAACACTGCCGTCACCGAAAGCTGTCCGAATGAACATGGACTTTTCTATTTTACCATGTCAACTGTCGTAGAAGTGCTGCCGTAAGAACTGTCCACAATACACATTACAACCGTACATGTGGCATGGTGTCTGTCCTTTTCGCCATATCAACCAACCTTATGATTACATATCTATATTAGAATGACAACCAGTACTGTCTATATCTCTATGGATATTATTTATATCGTCAAGGCATCTGTAAAAACTGTAAACATCAGAATAACACGTTTGCTTGTAACAATTTTAGTGACAGATTTAGACGTTAATAGTACCGCGTGAGAGAGGGGGATTTGAACATATCTATTCTCAATACATGCAGAAGATATATATTCTCAATACACGCAGAAGATATCTATTCTCAATACACGCAGAAGATATCTATTCTCAATACACGCAGAATATAGCGTTTAAACCACAACGTACATGTTCACATATGGCGCCTTTAGCGACGTCAAGCCTTTTGGCATATTATAACTCGTTGGTGAAGTAGGTAAAATCTCATCTACGTTGAATTTCATTGCGGGTATTGTTTATGTCATTTAACAAAGAAATCTTCAAACACACACATGTATCAAATTGTGTACGTATTTTACTACGGGGTTATGGAATCCTACTGGTAAAGAATAATGAAACAGCACAATTCGCAATCGATTAAAATTAACACACTGTTTGAAAATATATACTGAGGGAAAAAAGTTTAGCAAATTTTATAGATGAAATAGTACTGTATACAAGTTATACTGACATTTTGGGACTTTACGGGCTTGGCCCCTACGTTCATTTCGTTACGTCATTAAGATGTTCCACTGTTATTGAAGTGTGTTTAATAAAATATTGTGTCTCTTGCAGTAGTTTCTTGATATTACAACCAAAAATGTATTATTTCAAGGGTGCAACACAAATTTGCTAAACTTTTTTCCATCATTATATGTCACTGAGCATTCGTGTCTCGAACTTATTGCTCTGCAATTAGTTTTAAAGAAAACTTTCTGCGTATTGAAATAAATGTCGTGAAATAAATGTCGTGTAAAAAACTTTCTGCGTATTGAAATAAATGTCGTGTATCGAAATGTCAACACAACACTGGTGTAACTGCTTATAGATACTGAGAAGAAAATACAACAGTGTTGCATTCAACTCTCAGTATACCCCTTGAAGCCTTCATTGAACCCAGCCAGAGAATATGTTACTGTATACAGACCCAGAAGAAAATACAACACTGTTGCAGTGAACTCTTGGTATACCCTCTTGAAGCCTTCCTTGAACCCAGCCAGAGTATATGTCACTCTGTACAGACCCAGACAAAATGCTCGGTTTACCCCCATGAAGCCTTCCTTGAACCGAGCGAAGGCATATGTCACTCTGTACAGACCCAGACAAAATGCTCGCTTTTCCCCCATGAAGCCTTTCTTGAACCGAGCCAGAGTATATGTCACTCTGTACAGACCCAGACAAAATGATCAATTGATTTTTGTTTAATCAAATCTCTGCTAAGCAGGGATTGTTGTTCTAAAGTCTGGTTTCGAGCAGCTGTATATTTGCAAGGGCAGAATTGATGACTAATACCGACATTCTCATTCTAACAACGTGTCTTTAAACAAATAAACCCAAAGCAGTAGTATACATTTGTAAAGAAAAAGTAGAATATATAGTGTGCTACATTTTAAGAGTTTTTATTGAACGTTTACATATTTTTTACATTTTACCCTCGTTGATATGTAAAAAATGTTAAAATCGGACCCACCCCAAGATCCCTAGGAAAAGCTCGTTGATATGTAAAAATGTTTAATCGGACCCACCCAAGATCCCCGGCCGAAAAACCAGCTTTAATATTCTTATTAACCGCACGTGTCACGTTGGTACCGTAAAACCGCTAATTCGAAATGAACCAGCAAATAATCACAAACTAGCTATCACACCAACCTTAAATTGTATTCCAACAAACGCAACTGCATTATTTGATTTTTAGAGATGGATGTAACCAGCCATAAAAGCGATGATTGATTTTTGGTCTCAAATAATCGAATAATGTGGTATTTTACTTTATTTAAATGTGGTGTTTTTTTGTTGTTGTTTTTAATTGAAACATCCAGCGCGTTAATTGATAGAGATCAAAATGGCGTAGTTGGTACTTTTAAAACGTGTCCGATGTCACTACGATTCTTCGTACCTTTCCAGTCTCGCCCACCAGGTGTTTAATTGTATTAATATAAACCAGCCGAAAATAGTTTATTTCCTCCGTATAAAACCTTGACTTCGATTTAAGGTTGCGCGATACACATTAACACGTAGTATTATCGTTTGCCAAGAAAAAAAAATTTTCGATTTATAAGTCGAAGTTGTCAGGCTAAATGTTTTAATCCAACGATATTGGTTATAAAATCTTTATATTTCTTATTGTTAAAATTGAGTGCGTCTAAATATGGAACAGATTTAGCGTGTATCTATATTTATAAGAACTGAATTAAGACTTAACGTTAGCTTAGTATCTGGGTGTTATTGTTAGGCATTTCCTTTTGATGGGATGTACTTTTATTTAAACTGTCTTGTCAACTTGAGCGCTGAAGACAGGATAATAGCGAAGTTGTGTACAGGCTCATCTACGTTCAATATCCGTTCCAAGTCGTGAACCCTTTTTCATTGAATAGCTAATTTGCGTTTTGGTTGTGGTACAATGCGGACCTAGTTACTACTGCGTTTGTGTGCTGTGATTACTATAGGACCATTTTTCTCACTTTAGTTACCATGGTTACATGTAATATGTAACATTTATAGCATAATTTTTCGAGCATATGCGATTTATTCTGCTTCTCGAGGGTCGCATGCCCGAGAGTGCAGTATAGATCGCATACGAGAAAAATATGCTATAAATGTTTTTTACTATAGCCATTCAATGGCGGTAAGTAACATTTTGATTCACAGGTTGCGTGTAAATATTACAACTAGGCGCGTGTAAAATTGGGTAAACCATGGTATAACTGCCGAATCTGTCATTTATAGAACGGCTGAAATATATCGGCAGTTATAGCACGGTTTAGACTCAGACCTTCAGGTTTATGAAAATTATATCATAAGCAGGAACAAAAGAAAACCATTAGAGCTATGGTACAAAACATAATATGGAAGTAGTTCATTAGTACTTGTTTTATGTAATGAGCCATTGCGAGAAAAATATTATTATTCATCAAGATTCATATTTTTGTCATATGAAAAGAATATGATTGTAATACCTTTTAGCAGTGATGTCATTTGTTTGTTATTCTCCCTAAAAAGTAGTAATTAGCGATCAAATGCAATCGGGCGCCTGGTATATCAACATACATGAAAGGAAAAACAAAATACTTCATTTGATGAATAGAGGATCTTAAATGAGCGATCATTTATTACCGAAGTAGTATGTATTAAAGCATTATTTATATTAAACCAAGTTAATGATATGATGCTCGTTTTAAAAAAAAAAAGAAGAGCTTCCTGATATGAATTTAATTCATTAAAAGAAAATGAGATACTAGTTATCGAACATAACAATTCGCCTGTCCTAAACGTCACTGAAATGTTGTTTATTGAAAATATAGAATTGTGTCCTTAGACTCCCATGACGCAAAGTACTGGATACACACATATGTTTTATTGGAAGACACATTTTACGTTTTGATAAGTGCAATATTCAACTTCACTAAAAGTTATAAAGCAGTCGAATACATACCATAACATATATTTCACTGAAGTTTTGCAAAGTGTAAAAGTCTTAAAAAGAATGTACTAGGGCATTGTATCGTCCAATATATCACTCCGCTATTTCACTATAAAAGTTACTGTAAAAGTAGATATGAAATTCAGACAGGTAATGTAGCATTCAAGGGCCACAGTTGACCAAAAACACGCACATAAACAAATAATAATTGCAAAGATTAATAAAATGCGAGATATGTCATCACAAGCATGAAAAGTTTGACAATAGGGCTACCACAAACATAAACGGGTTGACAACAAGGCTACCTCCTCTTTAAACCAGGTCCTAGGGTGTACCAAAGTTCACTTTTACCCTATTGTCATCCCATTAAAATAGGACAATGTAAATAAATATATCCCCACCAGGATATATTCTCTAACAAACAAGGCAGCATTAATAGACAATATAGGTATAACACATAAATGATCATGTATATATGAAAATAAACAGCAAAAGCCTAAAAAGCCATAAGGCAAGTACTCAGCGACCTGGCAGAAGCCAGAACAACAATATAACAAACCACAAATGGTACGACAAGACAGAATTTAAGACAAACATCAAACGATACCGTTCTTTGAGGATTTAGGTAGGCGTCATCATATGGTATGTTACTGTAGATTTCAAAAACGCAGTCATCCAAACACACGTATTTTAAACAACTTGTACATGGAATATAATGCTTTTTGCTTACACGACCACTTACATATAACGAATGAATATAACAAACACAAACTGATTGACAATAAACGTAACACATTGCAACTTTCAGAGGCAAAAAGGCCACTGAGAGTTTAAACCGGATTCTAGAGTCTAGGGTATCTCTTGACCTGGTGACCCTAATATCAATCCTATAAGAAAAGGGGAGTTCTGTCAATCCTATAAAAAATGGAGTTAAGTGTAAAAAGGTATCTCTGCTACAGTATTCACTAACAATTGATAGGAGAAATAACTAAAACACAGAGATGATCAGGTATATATGAATATATTAAACAACAACCAGACATCCACCAATAATGTACTCTATATTTAACTTGATCTTAATTACAGATATGCACTTTTCTGCCTAATAAAGGGGTGACCTATTAAATTTTGCTTTAACTAGGCACTGACCAATAAAGCAAATCAATGCGGAATCCCTCGGCGTTTACTGTACGTAACGTTATCTGACGTCATGCACATAACTTTGCCTGACGTCATAAAACAAACAAAAAACAACAACATGGCGATGTCCTCAATAAGCGTACCATTCTGAGAAATAGGTAATAATAGTAATTCATACAGAACATATGGATAATCTACATGATAAATAGAATATTATGTCAGTGCCTTTTACTATCAAGTTTATAAGGCTCGAAAACGAAGCCTCCCCTAATAAACTTGATAGTAAAAGGCACTGACATAATATTCTCTATTTATTATACTAGACAGGTTAGCATGTCACCATATCGCTCCGCCACATCACTATGATACGTATGCCAATATCAACTGTATATTGAGCAACGTGCTTTGTGTGTGTAGTTGGCAACCCCAAATGGGCCTTTTTGTCGCTGACCTTTCCATGCGGTACAATTTATTTTGTGATATCACATACCTTGCTTTTTATTTATGATTCTAATTGGTGTTTGTTTCGATGCGTGGTTTTGGTTGACTGCTGTCATTAAATGCTACATTTCATGTCCGATTCGACTTTTACTGTGTATTGTCCTTTAAGATGTGTAAATCCCAAACGATGTATATAGCAGAAGTCGACACAAAAATGACAGAATTATAACAGATAAAAAGAACAAGAGACAAATATGGAATACAAACCAATGGATTATGAAAGAATATAATATGGGTATTGATATTTGTTTTATTTTCTTATCAGTCCTCGTCGACCTACTAGAGCTCCGTGTCCCTCTAGACATAAACTAACCAAATCATCGCGTGGGAAGACAAACATATTGCAATATTACAATCGTTAACCAACAAACAGCACATTACGTCATATTCGAGTTTATATATCATTTGTACATATTCGAATTAAAACGGTAATAAACAACGCAGGAAAATGTCTCCTAATAAAAGTAGTTTTGCGTGAAATATGTACAGTTACTATTTGTAACGACCATCCTTCAAACTCTTTCTTTAATCGAATTACAATGTACGAACTCGTTTTTAACCAATTGCAACGTGTTTTCGTGACATATGTTTCGTATCGTATTGATTATTCCCTTTGTATTCTATTCCGAAAATCGAATTGCAGTTCCAACTGCAAATGCTCGATAACACTTTTATAAAGAATAAAACACTTTTATGATGCCGATATGTACTTGTCGGTCTGATAAACGGGTGACTTGATACAAATTGCGTTATCAGGTAGTGACAGATAAAGCAACCATGCGCAATATCTTGGCATTTGTTGTGCGTGACGTTATCTGACTTCATGAAGAAACAAACCATATGGCAGCGTCCGCTACAAGCATAATATTCTGTATAATAGACAAAACAAGTAAAGACACAAAACTTAATGGATAATCTACTTGATAAGTATTAATATTTTGTCAGTTCCTTTATGTTTAATAGATAAAACAAGTAAAGATACAAAATAATGGATAATCTACTTGATAAAAATGACTATGTTGTCAGTTCCTTTTGTTTAATAGATAAAACAAGTAAAGATACAAAATAGTGACTAATCTACTCCATATATGTGTCACGCTTATTAGGCTTGAAAC
Organism: Cyrtodaria siliqua; assembly: GCA_037043455.1. Lineage (NCBI taxonomy): Eukaryota > Metazoa > Mollusca > Bivalvia > Adapedonta > Hiatellidae > Cyrtodaria > Cyrtodaria siliqua. The sequence continues at coordinate 33,290 of JAWPHD010013651.1, read as the reverse complement.
GAAATACAAAATAGTGACTAATCTACTCCATATATGTGTCATGCTTATTAGGCTTGACACGAAAACGCAAAAAGACGCGACAGAGTCTCGCCATTCAGCCTCGCCTAAAGAAATTGATAGTTAAATGCACTGATATAATAGTGTCTATAAATGTCACTGTAGCCGCTCTTTTTCGATTCAGATCACACTATTGATATAGGCGGAGATTTTTGACTATGACACTGTGGAAAATTGTGTAGACATGAATGTCAAAATGAAAAGCATGTTGCTTTTCACAACTCCATATAGCTGGTGTAGCTGAAACGCAAAATTATCTCATATATGTGTTTAATAAATACTTTATCTCGTTTTATAAAAAACATTTTTTTATTATGTATGTGCATGTTCCGTATTCATTAAGAAGACGAAACAATCAACATTTATTTGTTATGTCTATCTAGATTCTATTCCTATACACTATTATGACAGATGTATGCCGTTACGGAACACTGCATTCCGCTAGAACAATAATTTACTTCGGCGTCATGAAGCAATTGTACCGTATAAAACAAATAGGTTTGTCTCTTTCTGAATATATCGCTGGCATAAAAGTATTTCAGTTTAAGAGAGATGTTCTACTGATATTAATTGTGACGTCATTTCCAGAGGAAGTCCTTCTTTGAATGTGTTTATGAAGTTCGTATATAAACATGACAAAGAAACATAATTTGAGTTTAGCTCAAGAATTGCATTACTTCATCGAGTCCTTAGGTGAAACATTTGCCCTGGCCGCGTCCGTCGGAAAGGGATGTAAACCAAAGAGTGTCGTTTTTATTGTAAGAGTAGGCTACGGCTCCCTAATCCCATTGTATCCTAATCTCTCAGGAGCGGTTGGAAGAAAACCCTACACAATGAGTTGATGCGCCATTAAACAACAATTCATATCAAGCCTTTATATTTTAAATACAAACTACTTCAGCGTCTTTGTTTTTTTTCTTTTCTTATTTAAAAAAAGGGTGCTTGAAGTGCTGAACCGAATATACAGTTAACGCCATCTTGCCGCATTCCGTAAAGAAGTTAAGTATAAAAGTTGAACAGGTAATGTAGCATTCAAAGACCACGGTCTACCAAAAACACATACAAAACAAACACCAATTACAAGAAACAATCAAAGTATGCGGCATCGCAATCAGAAACGTGTTGACAACAGGGATACCACAACGGAATGGTCAGTGGCAAAGAGGCTGCTATGGGTTTAATTACAGCCCCACCCCCCCACCCCCCCCCCCCCCCCCCGCCCACATCTTAACCCAACAGGGATACCACAACGGAATGGTCAGTGTAAATAAAGAAAATCCCTCCAGGTTTTATCCTTCAGCAAACTAGGCTGCATAATTATACACTGCGATGATCATATATATATAAATAATGAATGAATGAATGGTGTTTTACGGCAAGTTGACAGATGAAGAAATGAAGTAGTAAATAAAACTTAATGTAAATATATAAAGATAAGACTATATACAAATAGTGGATGCTATGGTAGTAATATAAACTATGTATATATGTAAATCAACAAATGCCCGTAAACGGGTGTATGAACAAGTAAATATAAGAACTTATAATGATTTATAAAGTCTGATTTCTTTCAAGAAATCTAAAACAAGACTAAAATCTATAGTATCAAATAACTCTTTCATAGTATTAACATTGTAGTATCTTTGCCGCATAAGATCAAACGCCAAGGCAACACTTAAATAAAACATTAGGTGCACAAGAAAATAGTTTAGAGGCAGATTAAACGTTGCCATCACTTTCCGGATTTAGGTAGACGTCATCATGAAGTCCACAATCTATCCGGTCATGGTACAATTAAAGACGAACGCACAATGGCAAATTGTAAGTGAATCAACCACTAAAAACGCATTGCGTTGTAAAATGAATGTAAAACTGCTTTTGTTAAACTTTGTAAATCACCATTTAAGCCAGACTGTCGCAGAACTGTTCTTTAATTACTTTTATATTTTAAAAATTAGACCAGAGTTACGATAATGCAATTTTATTTTTACAAAGGCCATGAATGCTGAAGACTCCAACTCGACCACACGCCCCAGAAAAACGAGCACGCTGAGAAAAACACACACTTAAGAAGCTGCCCGGGGAATATCCCCGTCCAAGCGGGGGAAAACCAACAATGACAAATCCAATATCTCTGTTGTCATAAGTTTTGCTTATTATTCCCTGTAAGCGACAATACCAGAAACACTATTCCGGTCCCTGCTAGACGAGGCATATGAATCTGCAGACGAGCCATCGCATATAACAGTAGACTGCTTCATTGCGCATATACCGTTTCACTCAAACAAGCGACAAAGACCGATTTCTTTGCCGTAAATTACGGGTAAATAAAGCGCATTCCTACCATGATCTTGGCCAAGCGTCTGATCGACGTTCTATAAAAACATATACATGTATTGGTCATATACCACTATTGCATTTCACATAGGGTTACATTATAGCCTTTTGGCCCTAAAACACATTTTACATACCCAAGGGAACCTTTTAGGCTACTTTATTTTCAAGAACTATCCTAGACACACTTAAAAAAGTGAAAATAATTGGGGGTTTTGTAATGCTTTCACCTACTTTCGGTTTGATGAAGGTGCTGACCGTCGGGCTCGCAGCAAATAAATGTGAATTTCTGACAATTTACTATACCTGCAATTTTCTCAATAAAATAGCCCAGATGCAAGAACAAATACAGTTTTATTTTTTTTATCACCTACACATATTATTTTGACATTTTATGTACACCAGTTATGATTAAGGCAATTCTACCCAATCAGAAAATAGCTCTTTCGAAAAAGATATACCCTAATACACCCTATACTTTTTTCAGCCAATCAGCAGCCCCAAAACAATAGTGGTATGTGACCTATTGGGATTTCCCTCAATAGTGTTTACATACGCGTCGCTTACATAAAGGAAGTAAGGTAGCGGGTTATCTATAAACTGTTAAAATGACTACACCTATAAAACAAACAGGTAAACATAATGGCGTCCTTCTACAGTCGTTTATATTTAAACGCTGTGTAACAGTCTGATATAACAGGCGTTGAAAAAAAAGTGCCTCAACAGGGACTCGAACCTAGGGAATCTAGCTTACCATCTTAGGGCTTTCTTGAAATATTTGTTTCTGTATTTCTCGCAAATCAAGTATATATCAAAAGCACGCATTTACTTGTTTCATTTGTCATGTCCTCTGAGGAAAACAACATTTTCTAACACGAAACAGGCTCAGATGTATCAATTGTGCCATTAATAATTAACAATGCCATTTGTCTTTATTTCCATGCAAAACAGTTCAAATGGTGATTGCGAAACTAATGTAACTATATTACAACTAAGAATAACTATAATAGTTTTCGGTTCACCACTCGAGATGACAATCCTAACGACCACTTTTGCATGACACGCCAGCAATTATTAAGTACTTCCTTTATAGACAATGTCTGCGAAATCAGAATAATTCCAGACAAGCACAACATTTGTTTAACTGTTTTATTTTATTGTTGTTTATTTGCATTCAATTAGAACACGTTCAGTTACATGTATATTTGTGGTGGCAATTTCGTATTGGTAAAACTAGCATACTAACATATATACAACCACAATGCATTTGCTTATCTGTAATAATTTGAAAGTTATGTGCATCTATACTGGTAATTATTTGCACTGTGCAAATTCTCCTCTTTCCTTTTGTCCGAATGGGTTCAACCCTCTCTGATATCCATAAACAGGAGATGGGTGTTCCACAGGGCAGCGTACTCTCTGTCACGCTTCTTAATATAAAGATTAACAGTATAGTAAAATGCATCAATCCAGGTGTGGATTGTTCTCTATATGTTGACGACTTTGTTATCGTGCAAAAAACATGAATACTGTTGAGAGACAATTACAACAATGTCTCAATAAACTTCAGACCTGGTCTGATGAAAATGGTTTTAAAATTTTCTAAATCTGAAACCAATTGTATGCACTTTTGTCACGAAGACCCTCATCTAACACTGGGCTGTTCACATTTACTAGTAGTGGATGAGACAAAATTCCTAGATCTTATTTTTGACCGTAAATTAACGTTTATTCCACACCTTAAATACTTGAAGGCCAAATGCCTTAAAACCCTTAACTTACTTAAAGTTGTTGCAAACACTAATTGGGGAGCAGATCGAAAAGTCCTCTTGCGACTTTACAGATCTCTTATCAGATCCAAGCTGGACTACGGCTCAATAGTGTATGGATCGACTCGCAAGTCGTACTTACAGATGCTCGATCCTATACATAATCAAGGATTACGACTCGCCTTAGGAGCCTTTCGTACATCACCAGTCGAAAGTCTATACATTGAAGCTAATGAAACATGACTGTCAAATAAGCCCTTCACTATACCATTAAATTACAATCTAACCCTTCAAGTCCAACTTTCGATAATGTTTTTAATCCTAGTTATGGATTAACATATATACATAGTTTATAATGTTACCATATCATCCATTATTTTTAATAGTTTTATCTTTATATTATAATTTTTAATTAATACTTCATTTCTTCATCTTTCATCAGTTTTTGCGCACAATATGACCTATTTATGTGTCGACGTGCCGTAAAACACCATTCATTCATTCATTCATTCTTACACCAGTGTAATTACCAAACGTATCACATGTTGCCTCGCTTTACCTATTGCATATCGACTATTATAATCACACGTGTTGCACGTATCGCGGACATAAACCTTAGTGCTTGTTTTTTACTTTCTTATTTGTACCTTTGCACTATAATAGCAAGTGTCTGTTAGATTTAGGTACCTTTCTAAATAAACAATATTTTATCTTATCCTACCTTATTGTTTTGTTCTTACAGTCTCTACGTTCGAACTTTTGTAATTGATATGCTACAATAAAATCTAAATCTTTGTTAAATGTATGTTTATTTCTTGTTTTGTATCAGTATGTAGACTTAGTGAATAATGTGTTTGTTTGAATGGTGTTTTACGTCTTTTTAGCACATTTTAGGCCATATATAACGGTCGATATTTTTGTGATAGAGGCAGACCTCCCCATTTGTCCTGGGCAGAGACAGTACTGTATACCTCCTGCCATCCGTAAGAATCGACATTTTCTCACAAGTTGAGCTTCCAGTGGGATTCGCGGTGAGATGCAAGAAGGTTAACAACGCAACGTCGTTAACCCCTCGACCACGGAGGCGCTTCTTAGTGAAACAAAGAATGTAAAACACCACACAAACAACTCTCATAGTGCTGCATCTACCTTTAGTTTAATAGAGCGATGAAATTTCCTTTGAAGTGGAAGTGCGTCTTGCTTTAAATTAGCTCACAAATATAAATAGAAATTACACCCTCACTCCAGCTGTAAATCCCAACAATGCAAATGAAGCGTTTGCTCTTATAACTTTTGTTAAAAACATATGCGCAAAGATACACTGCACTTAGGTATTGACAGGTAATTTACGAATTATTATACTAATATTACTATTTTATCAATCTATTTGCAGTAAAGTTCGTATTTGCAGCAGCTATAGTTAAATACAGATTATAAACGAAACTGCCAAGGTGTATGTTTAAGGTCAAGTGGCATTCCTATGGCAAACTCGGTGTTCAACAGGTAAGATTATTATGGTGTTATTCGCCCAGCGTTTTTTCGTCTTTTCGTTATTTCGCTCGGCGTTTTTTCGTCTTTTCGTTATTTCGCCCGGCGTCTTTTCGCCCGGCGTTATTTCGCTGGGCGTTATTTCGCGGCAAAATAACGAAAAGACGAGATGGCACATATCAGCCACCATAGATTATTGACATCATATTTAGAGCAGCTAATGCGCTTACACTATTAATGACGGCATGCATTGTTCCACAATGATATAAGAGACGCCGCATTGTATTTGTTAAAGGCGAGTTATTGCTAGTTATATTTTATGAATCAAAGGGAAATTTGACAAAAGGGTGAATATGGGTCATATATTTATCTTATGACGTCTCAGAAACCAAGTTGGTTACCTATTATTTTAAAGTACATTACGTACGAGGTCCAAGTATTAACTTTCATACCCAATCCAACCCCTTTTCAACGAAGGGAAAACGGGGTTGGATGGGGTATAAAATAAAACCTTTATTTCGGCTTTAAATGTTTAATATTGTAAAATTAAAACATTTAATAGGTAATTTTAAACAAATAATAGCACTATTTAAACGTTATAAGCTTTCACATCGCTTAATGGAATTAAGGCGTGACCACGTAATGAGAAATATGCTTAGGATAGACAGTTCTAGCTATGTACCAAATCTTAAAAAATCTTTTCATAGGAAAAAACATGCAAAAAACTGTAGGAATGTCCTTAAAAAAATGATAATATATCTTTATGATTGGACATAAGTGTGTCGCCTGCTTAACTTAGTAATGTGATTACAAATATAAACATTTTGTTTGTTTATAAATGCCGACAGAAGACTAACAAGAGCCAAGCACACGACATGAATAAGTTAAGTCTCTAGCCTTGATCGTCTTCGACGCTTGTTTTTTTTAAAAAGGAAAAATATTTGTGCAGAAAAAAGTAGAAAAGGAAACCACATGTCACTATAGATTTCTTATTATAATAAGTTTTAACATCCACATTAAGTTATCGATATAATGCTAAAGGTTTCCTCTTTGTTTATTTATTAATTGATGGAATTGTGCATTGCCTTTCCGCATTATGTCTATCTTGAATAGAAAGTGTGTTTGTGTAAGTCAATCAGAAACGATAACAGTATTTCGTTAGAGTGGATGGCGCTTCAAATTGCTTTTTAGAAGAAAACTTGTAGACGTTTGCCTTTAAAACAAAAACAAGCGTCGCGGATGGTCTCGACTGAAACAACGTCAACAGCAGTATCTCTCCAAATGGCAAATCTAAGCATTTAGCAAGTATATGTTATGTTAGTGTAACTGTGCCAGCAGCGATCATAACATTTATAAACGTATAAACTGTCAGACGAAACAACTTTTAACAATTGTAAAAGACAAAGTTTTTCCCACTGGTTCTCAAATTTACATATTCGAAATTTAACTAAACCCTTGTGTTTTATAACGTCATATTCGCATTACGTGGTCCCGCCTTACTTCCATTAAGCGATGGGAAATCTTATATTAGCAGGATTTTATAAAGGATATTTCGACAGTAAAACACGTTTAAAAACTTGTTTAGTGATAAATGCGCTAACCAGTTTAAAATTACATATTAAATGTTTCCATTTTACAACATGCAAACTTTTTAAGCCGAAATTAAGGTTTTATTTCCAACCCCGTTTTTGCTTCTTGGAGAAAGGGTTGGATGGGGTATGAAAGTTAATGCTCGGACCACGTAATCGAAAGTCATGTTTCCCAATGTGTACAAATAAGTTGGAGTGTCAGAGCTCGGAGAAACTTAAAATATTGAGTTTGCCTTTGAACATATATTAACCAAGAATTACAGACAGTATTAAAGTACACAATATTTAGAGGGCCATACTTGAGTGCTCATTTAATAGTGACCTTATTAAAACTCGTTGGCAAATTGATATGATACGACGGCTTCTCCAGCATCATATTTGTTTGGCCAACGAGTTTAACTAAGCTGCTGCAACAATCATGATTTTCGTCGAGATAAATAAATTCACAAATAAACATGATAAATCAGCACAATTGTAAGATTCTATTCATCACATACATCGCCAAAACGGGATGTCATTGACATTAAGTTATTCCACTAGTGGATTATCTAAAAATAGAATTATGTTATTACACTCACAGGTGAAACATGTAGACACTTTATAAAAGGATTTGCTTAGTTCGGAACATCCACATAGCATGTGTGTGTTTTTTTCAGTAAGACGATTTAAAAGCAATAAGGAAATACAAGAATCCGTGATGATCCTAAATAAGACTGATACGAATGATAACTTTCAATCGATCGGAGATTACCATTTAATGTTATTTAGATGTGTTTTTGAAGATGGTCAATACAACGGGCTCAAAGATTTATTTGCTCAGTGTATAGCCAACGTGAGAAGAATCTGAGTATAGGTACTAACCAACCTACACAGTTTATGCAAATCACTCTCAATGGTGCAAAAGACTGCGCAAGCGTAGTGGACCCCGGAAAACATAGGGACCCATTGGATGACCACCATAACCTCTCACATACAACGCGGACCCTTAATGTAGTGTTCTCTTGTTGCTCTGTCTTCTACCAAAATCGAACAGGAAATGCAGATTTCACAGAACACAGTAAACTCAAAAACACGCAAAAGGAGAAACATGAATGGAAATGTTATTAAAGAATAAAGGCATATGACGTCACAAACACAAAAAGGGTTGACAATAGGTTTATCGACTTCGAACGAACGTCTCAGAAACCAAGTTTGTGACCTATTATTTTAAAGTACATTACGTACGAGGTCCAAGTATTAACTTCCATACCCAATCCAACCCCTTTTCAACGAAGGGGAAACGGGGTTGGATGGGTATAAAATAAAACCTTTATTTCGGCTTTAAATGTTTAATATTGTAAAATATGATCAGTGGCAAAAAAGGCTGCTTACATACATATTTCACTAGCGTTCATGAACAGTCCAAATCAAACCGAGACAGCAATATTTCGTATTTATCGTGTTTGGCAGTTTAAGAGTGAGGTTTGGGGAAACTAGAACCTGGTTTCAACTCCCAACGGCTTTTTTGCCATTGACAGTTCAAACGTGGTAGCCCAGTCGTCAACCCTTTGTGTTGCTCTGTGGAAGCTACATTTCCTGTTCGACTTGTATCACTACTTGCATTAGTGAGAAGTGTGCGTTCTCTATTTAGATAGATCCGTTGGCGCACAATATGAAAGTATGAAGGCAAAATCTGTATTTATTGATTACAATCTTTACTTTTATTCGCCATCACCAACAATTCCATACGTTTTACTGAATACTTTCAAACATTAATTGAACAAAGGCACTAATTAGAGCTAAGCAGAAATGTGTTTCAACAGCATAATTTAACTTTAACTGTTATACTTTACGTTGGGCATTTTGCATTAAACCTCGAGCTTAAATAACGGTACTGTCATGTGAGTTGACGAAAACTATTTTGAAGTTGCTGCAGCGAATTGATTAGTTACAAATGACATATTGTTTCCGATAACGTGTGTGTATGTGTTTATATTATAATTACAAAGACGTCAACTAAATTGCTCTACCATTTGAATTATTCCAACCATTCAACAAAAGCCTATTAATATTTTACTGCAGATCAAATATCCTTCTCCATAAGCACTGGTAAAGAATCATTTCCCCATAGGTACTTTTGAAAAGTTCGTCCCAATAAAACCTCGTCAGCCTTTGAGATGAAAAAAAGTGTAGTTTTGTCCTGGAAAGTTTGAAATGATAACTCTGCACGTGTAAGAGAAATAGTTGTTACGCCAACAACAACGTCTCCTTAAACGATATTCACCTTTTGAGATAAGAAAAACTCATATTGCTCCGCGTACGTTTAAATCATGATATCGAACTTGGCCAAAAGGAATATAACATGCTTCTAGAACTCATCTGTTGACGGTATGTATACAGCAGGCAATGCATTGTATTCAAATACCTTAGAAGTGCTACATTATAATATGGTGAAAGTAGTAAAATAACTGAAAAGTTCATCTATTTATTTCAATTCCGATTTATTTACTTCGTGGGTATTTCCAAGTTGTTTGGTGGATTCACTTTACAACATTGTACGCATGGGATCATTGTACGCCTCTAAAAACGGTAACCATTATAGAGCAAAATAGAAAATAATTACTCAATGGCAATACAAACCAACAAAAGGATAGTATACCTGCTGAAACATGTATATGTGTGGCATTGCATTGGTAAATATTACATATAACACGTGTGAGTTATTTATAAAACATAAGGGAGTTACAGATGAGGCCAAAGGGATGTAATTTTTGGGGTAAAAAATAACTGTCCAAGGTGTTTCATTATTTCTCTGAGGATCGTTCGGAGAGTCGTGATATTTTGGAATATGTCAGTCGTAAAAAAACAATAAGTCGAGCTCAGCAAATTTTGTTAAAGATGTAGTCTCCTGACTGCCGGTGACGCGGCACTTCATTATCCTCGTACAAATGTACATTTACTACTTAATCTAATAAAGCTGAAGTGAACGTCATCGCTTTTAGAGTAGCGGGTTTTCTGCATAAGAATTATCAAGATATTAGAATATTTATAAAATACGAACAACCACGTGCACAGCCATAATTTGGGCTTCCTCATACTTTCATTCATGTATAACGCATTTGCTTTTAACTATAAAGGTTGCCAACAAACGACATTCGAAAATAGTGTCTTAAAACTGTCAGCTATACAATATTGTATCATTATGCGATGGTAAAATGTATGTTGTTTCAGCAACGTTCGCATTCCGTGTTTCCGTCTTTTAAAATGCTTCTTTTCTTTTGTTATTTAGACATAAATGATATTCGGTTAATATAAAATGCTTGTAAACAACTGCCAAACGTTGTGCGGTTTGACCAAAATAAATTGAACTGTCAGTTAAGGATCACCACAGCTCTTCTGCCCGTATAATATGCTATCAAACTGTCTATCTGAGTGACTAAATCTTTATATAAACAATATAAATGTCAATCTTCGCAGATGAGCAGCTTAACACTTCCATGGAAAATATGCTTTGCTCTAAGTTATATAAGGGATATAACACATGATATATCTCTTAAAAAGAAAAGGCCAGATTTTAAATCACGGGATTGTAAATAATGAGCTGTGAGAATCATAGCAGCTCATTATATGTTGGATATTCTCTACCGACCATCTATGGTGCGCACAGAATCTGTACCGACCATCTGTGGTAGGTACAGAATACAAAACCATGTGGGCTAAAGTTATCACAGCTAAAAAACAACGATATCGGGCATGCTTTTGGTCAACATACAGGCAGAACACATATTACAACATCATGTGGTTAGGTTCTGAAAGTAGCAACATTCTGCTTTGACAATTTCCGTGACAGTTAGAGTTTTACTATTATGCAAATCGATTGGGCAGCTACAAATTAAATGTGTATCACAAATAAGTTGTTAGGCAACGAAAATATAATAAATAAAAACGGTTAATTATAGCAATAAATGCAAGCTATATGCATGTATACTGAATTGCATGGATATGACCCCCGCAAAGCTTGCCGTAGATATGAATGTCAAAATAAAAATAAAGAGTATTTTCATAATTCATTACAGTAACTGTTGTTGTGAGACCGAGAATGAATAAATGGTCTCCATAAAAAACTGCTCAAAACTTGCATGTATACTTGGCATGTATTGAAGCAGAAGAACGCGCATTGAACGATCGATATAAACGAAGAGCATACTGATTAGGTTATCAACGCGAGTGACAACATTCGCCATATTGATACCTCATAAACAAACGGTGTGACATATACACAGTCAGCATAAACATTCGACATTACATACAAGTAGGTATACATGAAATGTAGCTTTCACATAACACAGCAAACCAAAAACACGCATCAAAACAAAACAATTAAAATGTTAATAAGCAGCAAGGCATGTGACGTCACAAACACAAACAGGTGGACAATAGGGCAACCTCCTTGGAACGGTCAGTGGCAAAAAAACACTGGCTGTTTAAACAAGATTCTGGGGTGCACCAAACCTCACTCTTACCCTACTGTCATCACAATAAAAGGAAGCGTGTACATAGCTAAATCTCCGACACGTTATTTATATAAAGATAGGTAATGGCGAACCAAAGACTACAATTATTGTCACTTAATGTATGGTGCAATACAAGGAGTGTGAAGTATACAACTGTGAACTTTTGTTGAGGTCAATACGTAAGTATGTCAGAGTCAAAGTCATATTGACCGAGAACGATGTAAAGAAAGATACAAATATCGGACAGGGAAAGCAGCATTCAAGGACGACAGTCAACCACAAAACACAAAAACAAACACGCAAACAGACAAACGAGAAGGCAAAAGTAAAAAAAATGCAAACGACATAACAAACACAAAAGGGTTGACAATAGGGCTACCGCCTTGGAACGGTCAGTGGCAACTAAGGCCACTCGGAGTTTAAACCGGTTCTAGGGTGCACCAAACCTCACACTTACCCTACTGTCATCCCATTAAAACAGGACAGTGTAAATAAAGAAATCCCCGATATATTTCTTTTACTCAGGGAATGTGGGCACATGTCCCTGGCAAACGTCATAATGGCAGTTACCATTCTATAAAGTATTTTCTTCTATTTCTATACAATGCCAACACATAATTATACCAACCCATTATATATACAAATTTCACATTAGTATGTTGAGTATGTTTAGTAGATGAAACTTTTGTTGTCTGAGAAATAATCAGCCGAATGTCATTTTGTGGATTTCCTCGACATAGTTATCCAAATTCATTTACAAGAAGCAGTAAATCATTAATAATTGACATTTAACCATGGTTTCAATGACTGAGATTAGCAGTAGTTTCACTGCTATAACATATATAGGGGATATTTGTTTGGTTTGAGTGAATATAGGACTTAAAAATGAGAAAAAATATTTTTTCACTCGTGCTGGAAACCAACACATATTCTATTTATTATATACTCACAACCAGGTATGGAAATTTATGCAGAAAACAAAATATAATGCGCCAAAACAATGACGTCAATAACGTCAATAACGTCAACAACGTAAACAACGTCAACAGTTCCATGACGTCATTTTGAGTGAAATTGTATTAAATTTTCACATTTGAAATATAAACAATGAAAATATAAGGTTTTATTTTAAGCATAAAATCCGCTATTTCACTGGAAAATATACAATAAATATATATCTTTCAAATACTAATAATCTTATATAAGGAGGAAATACATAGCAAAATATTATCGTAATAGACAAAGTATGTTTTAATTCATCGAATTATTGCAAACTGAAAACAAAACGATTCTTTTTAAATCGGTTTCATATCTCAAATTGTGCGATGTCACATAGAATATCTATAACGCATGTGTGAACACTTTATAGATCATCCTCTTTAGAACTGATATATGTCTGTATACACGTCATATACTTTGTATGTTACACGTGATTTAAATATGTATTTTGTAATTGTTGTATGTTATGTTGATGTACTTAACGTACAAGTCAATAAAAGTATTTCTTTTCTGTTCTCAAAGTTAATAATAAAAAATGCGCTGAACAGCGCCATAACCATAACCTATAAACTCATCTTAGTGTTGATTTAATCCTCACTAAATTAAAAAGAAACTCGTTCAGACGTAAAAGAATCTTAACTGGAAGAATGGAAGACAATGTAAATAAATAAAACATAATGCACTGCCAGTGTATCTTACAGATTCAGTGAACGTATTCTGGCACTAAATTTGATTATTCAACTCCGATGTCAGGAGACGTTCTTGCTTGAAGCAAGTGTACTTATAAATGCCAGTTCTAGAAGCAATACTGTTTAAATAAAATATAATAACGGAGAGGCTGATGCGCAGTAATTAGAGATAAAACTGATAAAAGTCCAGACTCTACTGTACCCATCTCGGTGCTCCCTAAGCGCATTGAGTTTGTTGGCGGAGAGACTATAAACCTTAGAACTACACACACACACACAAGTGGACGATCAGTGCTGACATAATGGTAAATTATAGAATTAAAGGGAGTACATCAGGCTTTTCAAAGGGGTCTAGGGGTCCGACTTAAAATTAACAAATAATGATATTCTCTATTTTAAAGCGCCTAAACATAATGAATGATCCTAAAAATTACCCCTTAGTTACAAGGAAATTCATTCTGTACAGTAATACGTGCTATCCTAGGTTACGCACCAGGGTTAATTTCAGTATATTATGCCCGATTTCGTGCTAGATATATGGTGTATTCGAAGTTTAAACCTTAACAATATGGTTCGAACATCATATTTTGATGGATATAAGTGTTTTATCATTAATTGGAACATTTTTATAATTTAAGATATTTCTAGAAAAATCCTGATGTACTCCCTTTAAAGCAGCGTCATTAAAATAGGAAAATAAACATGCTGTGCAGTCTTCTACATTAAATATTAGGGAGAATCGTTTATAAAACAAAGGTTACCTCTTTTTTATACAATAGATGCATTATTTAAAGTGAAACATATGTTCAAATATCATATGTTTTTAACCAGTTTAATTGCACTGTAGCATCGCATGTAAGTGTGACTATGCACTCTTTACCATTAAGTTAATAAATACTCTTTTCTCAACTGCTAGGTATGCCGGTAGTTTGCCAGATTCCAAAGAAACTGTATGAACAAAGTAAATAAGTATGCATCTGGTCACCTATTAACATGCAATAAAAGTGTATTCTTCAAAGCTAATGTGTGTGTGGATTGTAAAATGAACGCAGAAATTATACAGATGGAGTCAATACACAGGTCGATATTTAACCACGTAAAACTTGGATTGCATTCTAGAAACATATATAAACACAAATAATAAGCTCAGGACTAAACATAAAAGTAGCTTTTCCAAAAGTCAACAATCATCTTATACAATATGTGATAACAAATAACTCAACCGTATAGAACTAAACTTTTTGTGAAAGGGAAACTCATCTCCTATTCTAATCTTAATTTACATGTAACCAACACAGCTCCGCCAAACTGATGCTTCTGTGAAATGGCACTGCTATGCCTAAGCCGATGTTTTCCTTTAAACGAATGTTTATTAACTAGTAAAGGCTACGTAATATATACTCGGTAAAAAAATACAATTTGGAATCAGAAACATTAAATTCCAAACAAGATTTTATTTTTAAAACAATTCGCGAACACACAAACGGTCTGTAAAAAAATGTTGCAAAGTCCATAAAAAGTAACGGTTACAGACATTCTAGTAACCAATAAAAAGATTATTACCCGGTTAATCTTGTTTGGAATTTAATGTTTCTGGTACCAAATTAACCAGGTAGGGTAGACCTTGGTTACTAAAAAAAGATATTTAAATTCTGTTCACTAGTTTTAGTTTTATATGATTTTATATACCCTGGTCCAAAACTTTTTTTACCGAGTATAAATTCCGCTCAAATAATACAGACTAATGTTGTCATTTCCGTTTTGTCAAAGTAGATATAAAACTCGAACAGGAAAGGTAGCATTCAAGGACGACAGTCAATCAAAAACCTTCATGACCAGCCCGACCATGGACGCTCCAATATCAAATATCTGGACGCCCCAATAATTCTGACGAAAATCGTACACAAAGCGTCATTGTGTTGTATTTTTATCTAAATCTACAGTTTTGTAGACAGATTTCTATCAAAGACGGTAGATTCTAATCTACCTGCCGAAATAATTTAATTAGTGAATGTTGAACATTTAATACGTACATACGTAATATAATATATATATATATATATATATATATATAGTATGTATTACTATGGATAAATAGTTGTTGTATTATATGGTTGTTGTTGTTGTAAACAAAATTATGGACGCCCCAATATGAAACCATTCGTTACGCCCCTGCAGACTAATGCCGTCATTTCTGTTTTGTCAAAGTATTAACTTTCATACCCCATCCAACCCCTTCTCCAAGAAGCGAAAACGGGGTTGGCTGGAGTATGAAATAAAACCTCAATTTCGGCTTAAAAAGTGTGTATATAATTGTAAAATTAAAACAAATTTTAAACAGGTTATCATATTTTTTTAGTAAAAAATGTTTTTACACGTGTTTTATTGTCGAAATATTCGTTTTAAAACCCTGCTAGTATAAGCTTTCCCATCGCTTAATGGAATTAAGGCGGGACCACGTAATGATAAACACAAAAATAAGCTCTAAAAGTCGTACACAAGGGTTTGTTTGGCAGAGCACAATGCGATACATAGCCTAAGAAAAATCTGGAAACATATATAAAAGGACGATATTGAAATTAAGTGGTCATCTTTAGAGAAAATCATGGAGTTCTTAGTAATTTTCGCACCTGAACATTTCGGTCTTAGTCCTAAAATGTGACAAAAGCAGCGACAAAGAACTAAGAAACAGTAGTGATATTACTTAATAGCCATTTGGGATATTAGAGTTCATGAACAGACTCAATAAAATCGAGTCTGCTACTATTTTCTCGTTGTTGTGTTCGGTGCTTTCAATGGATAACCCATTTCAGTATGTTAACGTTGGTTAACTTCTTTAAAGGGACACTGTCCGTAAGTAAGCAGATAGTGAGCATAACCAAATAACTGATTTTAACTCAGTGAAATGTAAACATAAAAACATGAGCAAGGACCTAATAAGTATGTAGTAATATATTCATGAGTTTGAAAAAAAAAAGTTTTATTTATTGTTGGTTGGTAAACAATGTGGGTCCCACAATATTTACAGTTTCTGTTGACCACGTGATAGCCATTAGTGCATTAGGTCTTCTATATAGTATGTATTGCGTAACTAAGCTCAGTGTACCGCTATTATATAATAGTGTAGCCCCACTCACCCACAAAGTCAGATTTATTCAAGCATAGACCCTACACTGCTTTATTCCAATTATACATTTAATATAATACAGTACATGCACATATTCATGTTTATCGTCATTGACACAGTAATAAGTATAATAACTTGTGATTATATGAAATAAAATATGAAATAAAGTACTTAATACAGGTTATACTAAAACCATCAGAACGCTAAGTGTGAGCTAGAGTATCTTGTAATTAAGTACTTTAATTAATTTATTAATTTAAAGGTTCAATGTGTCTCTGAACCTATGGTTCCTAATGCAACCAAGATATCACTAACATATAAGGTTCATTATTGTATTGAACCATCAGATCAGTTAAGATCATATGAAATAAAGTACTTGATACATGTTATTAAAACCATCAGAATGCTTAGGGCGAGCTGGAGTATCTTTTAATTAAGTACGTCTATGAATTTCTTAATTTAAAGGTTCAATGTGTTCTGCTGAACCATTCAGACGCTTGTAGATCTGATGTATGGTATAGAACTATATTATACATAAAAGACAATATGTTTGTGTAATTAGCTTCCACTAGACCGTGGTTATCAAACAGTCGAACATAAGGTTAAAAAACTAACTTCACACATATGTTGCCTATTAGTCTGTGCGGTCTTGAACGTATTAATTAGTACTTAGCCAATCATATATTATAGCCTAGTATCAACACCAAAAAAACAACTATCTTAATTTACAGTTTTTTAATCCTGTATAATTCTCATTTCTTTCATATTAACTGCTGTTAATTTACAGGATTTCATCATGGTTTATAGTATTAGACTAGTCAACACTAACTATAGTTAGTTTATATATCTCTTTCTAATAAAAATCAAACAGTCATTAAAATATACTCTCAATCTTCGTATTATAAATACGCTTAAGGATGATTATGCCTACTCAGGTGATAATTTATTTTTGGTTATTTTCGCACAAATGCTCTTTCCCACTTTGTTAGCAAATTGTACGCCACCATCGAACATTTTAGATACATAATTATCTTTCTGAATCAGGTGATAACGTTTAAATAAGCATGATTTAATCAACTGATTACAATTAGGATTATACGTAGAGCAGAAGAATATTTTATCATTTTCCTGTTTCTTTATTGCTTTCGTATTTTTCCGCTCTAATATTCTTTTTCTTTCATTGAAGTTTAATTGCCTTAGGCATCTATTAATTTCGGATTTCTTGTATCCTCTGTTTAAATAATGTCTTTGATAGTCTGCCAACGTAGTTTCAAAATTGGCTAGAGAGTTGTTATTTCGAATATAACATGTCACTTCACCTCGTATGAATGACTTAAAACACGAGTCCGGATGTGCGGAGTTCCTGTGTAGGTATTGAAAGTTCTCAGAGGGTTTAGTATGACACTTAATACCAACCCTACCATACTTTTCAAAAGTGTGTCCTTAATATACACACGAGCCAAGAAAGATAGCTTCTGTTTTCGATATTTCACAGGTGAATTTCAACAAGTCATGCGCTTTGTTTGCAATCGAAAATAGCAATCCAACCTGAAGAACTAATTACGCATTTAGATCTGTTTTCTTAATCATTACGAAAAAAGATGGATCAAGGGCCAAACATTCATTTCTTTTTGGGTCTGTTTGTGATATCGGCCCGAGATAGCCATATCAGGCCCAAGAGCTTTAAATATTTCTATTTATATGATGATATATGGCGATGTCACACAGTTCCGGACTCGGGACTTTGCCTTTTGGTGCACCTATGATCTGCCTATAATATTGCCCATTAAATTCGAACTCATTTTTAATGAGAAGTAATTCTGTAATATCAATCAAAGATTGGGTTGGTGGCTTTACCTTACCATACTCAGTAAGAACATTATTTTCTAATCCATATTCCATAGATGTCAATAATTCTCCAAAACGCAAATTCCTGTAGACAGATGTGACGTCATATGTAATAAATAACACATTATGCTTTATTTGTACTTGTATTTGTACAAGAAATTGCTCATTTTGCAAGCCACATTGTGATATGATCGGTCTACCTGGAACCTTGATGTTCCGTTTTGTGTCCACATGTGACGGATCAATATCATTACCTGGAACCTTGATGTTCCGTTTTGTGTCACGTGACGGATCAATATCATTGATAATGTTCTATGTATTTTCGGCTGGAAATATATGTATGGTATTTTGGGCGTACCCACATCATCATATAAGTACTCAGATGTGTTTTTGTCTATGTATGTCTTAATAAACATTCTAACAACAATATTGTTCACTAATTTGTGAGTATATTTCATAACAATATGATCAATAATTTCATAATGTATTCCATCATTCAACTGTCGCAGAGCTTCTTCAATATAATCTTGTTTGATCAAGTGCCGTTGTCTGCTTTTCTAATGACGATATCTTTCTTATCTTTTAACTGTCTCAAACAGTCATTTTCTTGTTTGATCATATTGTGTATTTTATTATAAATCTTAAGATTGGATAACTCCATTTTTGTAGAAAACAAATAGTTTTCTAATGCGCTTGAGTGTGTTGTTAATGGAGCAAATGTTGATTTTCGTTTGAAAATCGGAATTGGTGTGTTTTTATTACACGCCTTATCCTCACTAAACATAACTGATAAATTATTCACATATGTTTTATCTTTATTTATGGCAGATAGCAAATATGAAGATTTGCGTATCATATTTCTTTGTTGTTTTTGTTTGTTTCTATTGAGTCTTCGACCCATACTTAATGATTAATTAGTCTATGCTATTATTGTTACTAGTCTGATAACATTAACTCATGTCTAAGTATGTGACTTGTTTATCACTTTCAAAAATAAGTCTAATATATTTCCATAATATATTTGTAAGCAATTATGAGAATATTTATTATATTAATTTGCTAACTTCAATATAATGTAACTCTGGGGTATAGCATTTGAAATTCAGAAATAATCATCATAATTTACCAGTTTTAAAACATACTGGCCTCGTAGCTACGCTGAGTCGTAGTTAAGACTTAAAATAATATAGCTATTTTAGAGCTATCATATAATTAATAGCACAACAATATCACAATTTGAGTGTATATTTGAAGTGTGTATATGCATTTATGTGCCTTCAAATAAAATCAAATCTTTAATTGTGTGACCTTGGTTTAAACACATTTTATTTCAAAGATAACGCATAATACAATTGTTACATACAATAGATAAATGGATTGGAACGAAAGCAAAATGCTTATAGAGATCCTCTCCATGGGGACAATGATTTACATTCATATCAATTTACATAGCGGATAACTTAAATATGTTTTCAATGCAACAACAAGTTATAGATGATTATATATATAGAAAAACAAAAGAAAAAAGACAGAATAGAACTTGACATTTTTGAATAATCTAATTAAAAAACATGCTAGAGAAAGAGAATATTTTGCGAGTTAATTGTATATAAGTAAAAAATATGGTTTGGACAATTGGACACACTTGACACTACCCCTCATGTTGCAAGGATCGACTGGGCCACACATCGAGATTGACAATAAATCCAGTCTCACTAAAATACTCCCTAAATATAAATTAGAATATTTTGCTTGCTAAAATATACTTATGGACAGCTTCAACGATAGATGCATTTATTTCGTAAGACAGCGTTGGTAACCCAAATAGTATATTGTTTAGCGATACTGTGCATAGCGGTGAAATTGAGTTTAACAGATCGGCGCGTATATGGTTGTAAACAGGGGAAAATAAGAAGAAGTGTTGACGGTTTTCTATACTTCCACACGTGCATAATGGTGACATAATGAAGTTCGAAATGGAAAACTATGAATTAGTTCGTGCAATTAAGCAAACCAAATTATAGATAATTCGGAAGTATTTGAAACTAGTTCAAGCTAATAATTATCAAACTTAAGGTGTATATTAACACCTTTGAACTTTCATGAAGCTCGAAACTTAGTAAGTGCATACTGTAAGCACACACCGAATTCAAAAATCATTCGGAAGTATTGAACGTAGTTCAAAGTATTAGGACGAGTCACTATCCTAATGATTCAATCATAACAGTGACTGGCTTATATATATATTTACCACATTACTTACGGTATGGGGGTGGAATAACACCATTCTATATTTTCGATATACCACTAGTTGTATAAGTATGCAAATAAGCTTAGAATGCGCTGTCAAAAAAAAATCGATAATGACTATGATCCAATTCCCACGTTTCATGTCGGTTTCGCGTGTTAAAGCGACACGCAAAATGCAATACAAAGTCGATATGTGAGTTATGTGATAAATAGAATCTAACATTCGTTCTAATTCATTATTGAATCTATTTAACTCGTTAGAAAAATTGATATAATGCTCGGCAAGAGCCTCGCATTATATCATTTTGCCAACCCGTTTAATAAATTCAATAATGAATGAGAACTCATGTAAGATCCTCTATATATTTATTTTTTTCCCAATTTTTTTTTTTATTGGCATGACACATAATTACATATTTATTGCCTTGCACAAGGCGGATTACAAAACAATCATACACACAAATAAACAAATATAGAGAAGAGTACAAGCAAAATGTACTTACTCAATACGTTATTATATATTTTTGAATATACTCAGAATTCGTATTATTTAGTCTTTTTGTTTACCTATGTTAAAAATGAACTTGCAGAGAACAATTCATGCGAGATCAAATTTCTTGTGAATCAATATATTTAGTATTATTATTTAAATCAGTCATCGTCAAACAAATCATTACTCCTTTTTTGATTTGCAAGATAGATGTACTTTTAGCATATCTGTTTAACAAACCGGACTGTTGTGCTTGCATGGAATTTCTGTTTTGTCGGCCAGAAATTAACATATTTTGAACGACAAGTTTTACGTATACTTCGATAACTTGGACAAATTTAATAAAAGATTATACTCATTTTCATATTGCATTCATAATACATGGGTGCATATCCTTAAGCTACGATGAATATTTCTAAATTTACCTTCCTCAGTTGCCATTGTTTGTGCAGAACATCTAAAACGTGTTAAGGCTTTTCCATAAGTAGTACTAGTATCACTAGTGATAAATTTCTCATACGTAAATGATATTTTTTTATATTTCTATATGTTTCAAGCTTAGGGGGATGATCAATTCCGGAGAACCAGCTTTGTAGGTATTGATCAATTATCCGCTCAATAACCCTTTCTATCTGAATGTTTGTGACCTCGTTATTATTCCATAAGTAGCTAAAACTCAGGCTAGTAAGTAAGTTGTTAACTTGAGAAGCCCAGGTGTTATTATTTGGTATGTTTGTAACATGATCTATTTGAGAATATAACATTTTATACATTAACATTTCTCTATTTTTCATTACTTTGAACCAATAATTTAGTATTCTTATCTTTCTTATAACAAAGAAGATAACCTCCCTAATTCACCATAATATTATACGGCATTATTAGTTGTTTGCATTCTTACACCAATAATTTGTTTTAAGAACTTGATATGAACTCGCTCAATAACAGGAGCAGCATGAAAAACCTTCACAGCCGTAGTTTAAAATTGGTGCAACTATAGTATTAAATAATTTTATCTTTTCTGTAATATGGTGAGTGGTACTACCTCAAATAATGAGTTGAGTGAAAATAAAAGTTCCATCGCATGCTGTGCTAAACCCTTCTGTGTTTGATAAAAAGAGCCATTAGCAGATAATATGACACCTAGGTATGTGAATTTATTTACATTTTTCAATACACTACCGTTATAAATGAACTTCTATATGTTCAGTCTTTGTTCCATTTTTAAAAGTCATAACAACAGTTTTATCGCTATTAGCTACACTACCCCATTTTTTGCAATATGTATGTAGCTGGTTGAGTAAACATCAAAAACCTGCCTTTCAATATGAGAATAAACAGTATCATCAGCAAAAACAGAAGAAATATTTGTAATTCGTCAATTGTTAGTGTATCGAACGTACCATTAGATAAAGAATCATTCATGTTATTAATAAATAGTATAAACAGTAAGGGAGATAATGTTTCTCCCTGTTTTACCCCAAAGATTCACTTTGTGTACCGTTAACTTTAACATATGAGACTACACTGTCATACATAGCTCTTAACATATTTACCGTTTAAGTCGAAATACCATACTCAATCAATTTTAACCATATGCCATCTCTGTGCACTAAATCAAATGCCTTACGAAAATCCCAAAAAAGAGCAATAAAGTTTCTTCTTCTCCCTCTTTAATATTGGGAGTATACGGAACTGGAAGAAGTATGGGACATATGTAATACATTCAACAGTTATTACCCAACAGATGTTCCCAGGGTGTGGTACGTTACTACAGTCTTTGATCTACAGTTTGAGTTATAATTCACCACGTGTGCAAAGTATTAACCTACTAAATAATCTGCAAATTACGAAATATGAAATACAATTGGATAAAGAAAAACAATAGTCAATATGTGTTTCAGTTATTACAGCCGGCTTTGATATATATTTTATATTGCGCGGTAAATATCGAAAAATGAATCAGTTAGTGTAATAAAATGCATTAGTTAAATTACTGTAATAAAATGCCTAACATCTTCTATATCATCAAAACCATGAAGAAATTAAACATTTCATAACGCATACAAGATATTCATCCATTGCGTGTTTTGCGTGAGGCATTAGAAGTAATCATTTTGAGAGAACCGAACATTTATTTCTTTAACAGAAATTTTACATTAAGCTTTGCGAATTGACATGTCGCCAGTACTTAGATATCTCCGCCCTTTTGTTGATGTCGGAGTATATTGACTATAGCTTATATTATAACATAGTTGCACGTGCTTTACTATACAGTGACACGTGCTGTTCTTTAGTTTAAACTTATTTATTTTTCATCGATTGTAACGAAAGCTCTATGAACTTATTTGAATCACTCTCGATGTCTTCCTGGGTAGAACCAGTACTAAGCAATGCAGATAAAGTGTCTTGCTCAGGGACACAACGGGAATCGAACCCATGACTTTTGGATCATGGGTCCAACGCTCTACCACTAGACCATAGCGCTCCACAGTGCTGTTGTTTGTCGGAGGTATCGTTTTGATGAGATTGGTTGAAATGAATAAGTGATTGACAACTGGCGACATGTTAATTATGAGCCATTTCCTCAGTGTTTTAACACTTTGGGCAATAACCATATATCCCACTCCTATGTAATGTCCGTCATAACATATATAATAGTTACCTTGACTGAAAGCCGATGTGACCGAGGCTGAGAAGAGAAACTTGTCATACCTCTAGACTGAGAGGATGTAAATACGATCGATATAAAATGATTGGTGAAATAAATAATCACATGCTTATGTAATGATCATATGTATCAGTGCCTCATTTATAGGATATAGTCTGGCCCATGCGGACGTAAATGTTTTGTGAAAAAATGAAAGACCGAAAACTCGATGAAAACGGGCTTCAAACATCTGAATTTATGGGAAGACTTCCACTCCCCACCCATATCGACATGATATTGACTATCAACGAAATCCAACTTCTGGGGTGTTGGGTAATTTGACAGTTGTTAGCTATAAGTGTATAATGATCGCAACCACTCTTCTAAGACATAAATTAGAAGAAAAAGCTGAATTGCTATTGTCATATTATGCGTATATAAGTATAATTAGAACCACTGTCAGACACCGATTAGATGAAGTAAGACAAACTGGCAGTACATACAAACAAACACTTACATAACAAGATAATTAATGTGCAATGAGCAAGGTATGTAGGCCATATTGCATAACTGCAAACCATTGTATGAAGATTACCATTCATTTTCTGTTGCTTTATTACAACCTTTACCATAACGATTGCTATGTTAACTTGTATTATATAATGCAACCATACATCTGTAAACCATTTGAATATAATCATATAAGAAAACGGAAAATAATAGTCTAAGCACAGAGTGTTTTGCTGTTTATTATTCTATTGTTTATTTATAGTATACTTAACCAATATTTATAGATTGAAAACGTAGACTGTATACGCTATTACAAATATGTTGAGGAATTCAACGTTTAAACGTAACTCTCTCAACATTTTAGACTTAATATATGATATTTAATAATACACATTAAACAATGTTTCTCTACCTGCATGTTTGAGCCTTATTATATGTATAATATATTCATGACTTCATGATGTCATTACTATAATGAACTGAGTGAATAAAAGATTTGATTTGATTTGATTTGCCGCGTGAAATTCCTTAACAATTATGCATGTTAAATCTTCTTGGCACGCCAACAAATTAGAGCCGGGTCTCCTCATTGTGACCTCGTCACCACTATGTTTTGTACCAGTGTACCGACTTAACAAACGATATTATTCAGTTCTAGACGTAAGATTGTTGAAACGATTTTCATACAGTGTTTATATTCTTCATTCTCGGGGCATCCACCATTTCAATTGAATTTTGGAAAGAAACTTGATTTCATGTAACAGGGTATGCAATTCTGTATATATACTCACGCAAATATAAGTACCCCCTTTTTTGCTGGTATTTCCATAGGCGTAGGATAGCTTGAAAAACGCTTTAATTAAACAATGTTTGATGTTTTAAGCGCATTTCACTGAGTACTAAATATTTCTTTAAATAGTTTCAAATGTTGCCAAGCAATACTCTTTTATGGATGTTATGGAAACCTTAAAGGGAAGTAATTTTATGAGTTTTGATAATCAAACGCTGCCACCTACACAATCGGTGTTGTGTTTTTCTGTGTTTATTTTAGAAAGCGACGTATAGGGAATATTGTCTTGGACAAATTGAGATAATGTTTGTAAATTGTATGTGTTTTTACCAAAAATGCATGGTTTAAGAAAAAGGGGGATAACTCCTTTATGTACTGAACTTTAAAAACATAACACCTTTTGTTTGGACGATCTCTTGTGTGGTGGTCGATCTCATTATTCTATGTACATCATTTATTATTTCCTGATTTGATGTCTATATAATAAGGGAAAGAAAATGGGATACTTTTTATTTTTGGCTCAGTATAGTATCCGAAGTATTGTGCATAACATGCACAAGAAAAATGCTTGTTAAATTTACCTTTTCCTTCTTTAAATTAAATTTATAGTTTTCATTGCATTTTGCAAATGATTGATTTGTATTGCAATGGCAAAAAAGTAATTATTTCAAGAAACAAATAAATAAACATATCAGTCTTTCGGACGAACTGCAAATAGGACGAACGATTCTAAACCAAATTGCAAGTCTCACACATTGGGCGCAATACACACTCATGTTTGTGTAAAATCACGCTCATACGCATACAATTTACATTCACACGCATTCTGAAAATATGACCAATATGACTAATATGTTTTATCTAACTACCCATACCAAATTTTAACGATTTTTGGTATAAAATATACTAACTACTATAACAAAAATCGTTAAAATTTATAAAATATACTAACTTCTATTACAAAAATCGTTAAAACTTAACGATTTTTGGTATAAAATATACTAACTTCTATTACAAAAATCGTTAAAATTTAGTATGATTTAACCTGGATTTCTGTATCGACACCGTATAATTTAATTAAAATGTATGATCATACAAACTGTATGAATATACCTCTAAGCTAAAAATTAATGAAATTCAACCGAAGACCCGATACAGTCTCGGTCATAAGTTAGCTTCTCCACACTAACGCTTTAACCAGGGGTCAGTCACCCTTTTTGCCCCATCTCACTCTTGATTTCCATTGGACCTTGACAGCTAGTAAACATCATTTTAAGGGAGAAATCGTGAACAAAATATTGTGCACGAGTATGTGATACCATTGATAAACATACACGCGCAATATCTAAGTCCGTTTAAATCAATCAATATTGCGAATGTCCTGGGTCATGGCGGCAATATATAAATTACATAAAACTGTCAATTCATTGATTGTTCGCGAGGTTGCTTTGTCACGTTCTCCATTATTGTAACGGACAAGGCCAGAATAGCAGCAGCATGCCACAGTGATATTTATCAGTTCCATTTATTATTTAACACCTGGTTCTCTTTGCTATCTCTAGAAGTGTTTTTCCTGTTAAACTCATATTCTGTTCCAGCGTTCTTCTATGTTACATTAACTGTTTTATGTCTGATACCAGTAAATGCGGTTTTACGGCACGTTTGCACTCAATCATGTCATTTTTGCGCTAGGTTGATACGTGAGGAATTTCTGGAAGCTTAGTTTGCCCTGTAAACACAATTCTAATAAATACAGAAAACAACAGAAATGTGATTCAATCATCCGTGGTGCCACTGAGTTTTGTCGGTGTGTTCTTGGTCAAGACACTTTCCTCCTTTAGCCTCGTCCGTCGGATGGGGACGTAAACCGGGCGGTCCCGTGTATCGGTCTATCCTCCGAGCACGTTAAAGAACCATAGGAATCTATTCAATAATAAGAGTAGGGCACGATTCCCGGATTCCTATGTATCATTCTCTTCTCTCTGGGGCTGCTCTAAATAACCTAAACTGTGTTGATGAGCCGATAAACAACATTAAATTCCCTCACATAAGATGCCCTTTCAACAAGAAAGAGGAGATACCGCAAAGCTGTATATACAATTGACTGTTATATATATTTAGTACTAAAATCATTATGGATTCTACTTCCATGTTCATGATAGATGTTTTGGTGCTAAACAAGTTCTACATCAATTATTTCAGTGATTTAAATGCTTTTGAAAAATATAGTAATGCAATAAGCATTATGCGCGTCCTCACTTCTTAAAATCACTCAGACCAGCGCTTATGGTCCCAATGAAAAATACAATAGTTTTCATTGTGATCCTCAGGTGTACCGGTTCGAAATTCTAAATATCTACATTGGACTTTAGTCATAAGCGACATATCTTCTACATTCTTCCGAAGGATCCACAATGCCTTGTGTCCGTGTGTCCTTTTTGACACATAAAACAAATTTGTCCCGATGAAAACATTAGTAAGGAAAATTTGAATATTGTAAAGCCAATATGTAAATATTTACACGTTCTATATGCACTTAATTTAATTAAAAATGTTGTAATTTCTGTAAAGGGAAATAACTCGTCAAATTTTGTTTAAGTGTTTTACGTCACGTCGACACATACATAGGTGATATTGTACGCAAAAACTGATGAAAGATGAAGAAATGAAGTAGTAATTAAAAATCAATGTAAATATATAAAGATAAAACTATTTACAAATAAGGGATGATATGGTAGTAATATAAACTGTTAAGAAAGAAACTTATCTTATTGCATAGAGGTGTTATGAAACAAACAGAAGATACTTTTGATAGATGTTTTGCATGTTTTAATGCGTGATCAATTGTAAAACTGAGACCATGATTGCCGCGTGACCTTAAAAGAATAGTAAATATATCTTAGAGACAATCTGAGATATTTATCGTTCGTAAAAACCTAATTTAAGAAAGGCACTTTATCGGCAAAACACTCTATGATATAAATTGAGAAATGCGTACGATTTGTCGCATTTGCTAGATTAGTTAGGATTAAATCAAAAGATCACAGTCGCAAATTGTATTACCACTGTAATTACGATATTCAGAAATCTTTGATAGATGCAAAACTGAATAGTTACGACAACAAATCACACTTCCGTTGTGCCGGAAGTCGTATTTTTATCTATAATGTATTTATGTATAAAACGCAATAATGAGTGACGAACTTAATCTCGTTCGCTGTCATGAACATAAGGTTTAATAATAATAAACGACAATGTAAATAAGCGTTGCAAGAAGTCTTCTTCAAGAGTTTGAAGCCTATCGCTTTTAAGTGCAACATACGTTACATATATATATAGTTAAACGGTTTACCCAGTTGAATATTTTGTTCTTGCATACCGGAAAGCCTAATCTTACACGGATTACATGGGGAAGGTAAAAGTGTCGCGCTGGAGTTGCATGGAGTATTTGTGTAAATAAATATGCAAAACGTCAGTAGTTGGTGAATGTAAATAATCTGCAAGACAAATAACCAGTCATGGGTATCCGATTCAGATAGGTAAATCCCAATCAGTATAACTGTTTTAATTAGAACCTCGGCAGTGCCTCAGTTCCGATAAAAAACTAATTATACCTCGTGCTGGAATTCCCAATTTCACCGGATACCCACGCACTAATCTAATGTTCCATTCTCCGGTATATATGACTCCGACATGGCTGACCTTTGAGATCTTTTTGCCGCTGTAAGTTCCAAAAAGGTAGCCTTACTGTCATCCTTCTTTAACTTTCATCCGTTTTTACGCACAATATGACCTATTTATGTGTAGAAATGCCGTAAAACATCATTCATTCATTCATTCATTCCTACTGTCATCCATTTTAAGTTTGTGATGTCATATCCTGCCTTTAGTTCATATTCGTAATTATTGTTGTTTTCTGTGCGTGTTTTTGGTAGACTGTGGTCCTTGAATGCGTCATTTCCTGTTCGACTTTAAAACTTGTTTTACATACTAGTAACTTAAATTACGCCTCTAATAAAACAACAACATTTAATACGAGCTTAAGATCAATCACGTGCGCTTAAGGACCGCGGTGACCATGTTGATATAGAACGTTGGAGTTTTAATCCGATGGTCACAGGTCCAGCCTTACTGATGCCGCTGCTTTATTTTGGATTTCACATTAATGGTGATGTAAACAGGGCTGTCGGAGTCTATACCCACAAACCAGGGTAAAGAACCGTAGGAATCTATACATTACGTGGTCCCCCTTAACTTCATTAAGCGTATATTAGCAGGATTTTATAACAGATATTTCGACAATAAAACGTGTATAAAATCATGTTTAACTGAAATAATGCGATAACCTTTTAAAATTAATAATTATCTATTAAATTTTACGATAAGCACACTTTTTTTTAAGACGAAATGTGAGTTTTATTTCATACCCCAGCCAACCCCCGTGTTCGCTTCTTGGAGAAGGGATTGATGGGGTATGCAAGTTATACTCGGACCGCGTATTGGTAAAATTAGGGAACAGATTCCTTTGAACATTTCCCCTCTCTCTGGTGCCGCTCAAAATACCTAACCAATGTGTTAATGAGCCGTTAAACAATATTAATCCAAAACCTCTGTAGGTATTCATGTACATGTTAGCTACATCTGAAATCAAGTATATTCTATAAGTAGTACTTAAAAGCTATTTATAATTCTACGATTAACGTGCTTATTGCTATCATTGAACCGAGTAATGTATGATCAAGTAAATGGACAGGACACCTGCAGTCTTAGAGGAAGGATTTATAAATATTCGCATATGAAACCAAAATCAAACATCTACTAAAATGTCCTCTTTTGTTTATCCTAGCGTCCTAAAAACGAACTGAATTTATAATCTTTGAATAGTGTGTTGTCTTTTCTGAAACTTGCGTGTCTGCTAGTTTTGTGAAATAAAGAAAAAGAAATGCTTGACATTATAATGTTTCTCTAAGCAGTATTTGTTTAGGTTACACTGCACCATTGATTTTCCTTCTTTGTTTTATATAGGACGATTGATATCAAGAGATAAAAATGCGCATTTTTCTCCGTAGAAAATTTTAAACACATATCAATCAAACGTTCGAGCGTCACGCCAATATAAAAGTGCAATAAAAACAGTGGAGTCATCTATCATGTAAGAACAAGGCAATCTGTTGAATGAGTCACAGTTCTATTTTTACATAGATTAACCCCATTTCTACATTCCGCTTTACTGTCTATGTCAATTATAAATTAAATATCTCAAAACAAACACTTATCTGTAGGTTCAACAATACATCATTTGGCTGAAGTATAGTAATAATAACAAAAAGCAATCAAAAGTATGCATTTGTATCACTAGTAAGGCTGCTGGAAACGTTTTTTATTAGGCACTAATTTGACTATACACACGAAGCACAAACGGCAATGGTGCAATGTACCCTATAGTTGGCTATACCATGCCGTACATTTTAGAAGGAGAGTCTATCTCGGCTAGAAGTTATGGTCCTTATGGAAATTCGTTATTTTGGAAATACAATGCAGTGATGACAGAACAACTAGTGGGGTTACTTATTTCAACTTTAACATACGTAAATGTTCTTTGGGTTTTGAATGAAATAAAAACAAGTTTGCCGTGTGTCACTTTTAGGGTGGCGTTAAAATGACAATCATGAAATACGTCTTTAGACGTGACATATATATGGAATTTCAAAATGCTATGAAAACCTCAACCAGGCTTAATATACTTCCGTGGCGTAGTTATTATCTCTCTGGGGATCGTTTGGGTAATCGCGCTTTTTTGGAAAATGTCTTAGAACACAATTTATTTATTTGTGTTTGTCATGATGTCTTCCACGATCCTGAATACTATCTACTCAAGAACGATATATGCTTGACACCTTCTGGCAGCGGCAAGTTTTGTTACAGATGTTGTCGCTAAATGGTCCGCAATGTGACCACTTCATTATCAGCTAAAGTAGGTACGTTTATAGCACAACCTAAGAAAACAGGCGTTCCCACTATTTACAAGGACGAATTTCTGCCTAAAGCCTATCAGAGTATGAGAATTCTAGTAAAATACGAATAACCGTGTTCACAGACAAAAAACATAATCCTCATCATGCTCTGTTTTACAAGTATAAAAGCATTTGCTTCTAACTGTAGATACAGGTAGCCACAGAGAGGACATCCGGAAAACATTATTCTTATGGAAAAGGTGGTAATGCATGTCATCTAGAATTATACAACACTGTATACATTATGTGTTTGTAAGAAATATGTTGTTCGTACAACCAATTGTAAGAACTCCGTGTTTCCAATACGTTACAAGTGTTTATATTTATGTACAGTACAGTACAGTACAGTACTGTACAGTACATAATTTATTAAGACGTAATGCATTGAAGTCATGTAAATAGGAAGGATCTTACATGACTAACGAGTTTAATTATTCAATATGAATGAAGAACGAATGTTTAGTTCTATTCATCACATAACTTAGTAACATCACATTCCGTCCATGACGTCATTAACGTAATGTTTATACCACCAGTGGAATATGAAAATATTGAGTGGTGTTTATTACCACTCCCACACCGCATGTTATGTGATAAGCACATGTAAAACGATGACCAAAAGAAATTGGTAGTGTCAGTTATTAGACAACCACACTGACAGCTTGTCCATTCCTATGGCACACCTTTTTACAACGATATATTTAAGATGACTATACTGTAAATTACAAACTGTGTATATCCGGGGAGACAACGTATTTAATCCGAGAATCTAATAGCTGTCCGACACTTCGGATGGAATATATTCTATCCTGTATAGATTTCCTGTATAGATTTGCTCGAACGGGTCGAAACGCACGATCTATCTCTTTAAACGAATTTATTGTTCTTTTCTACAAATTAAATGCTTTATTTCTCTCAATTTACATGAACAGGCAAACATATTAAACCATTATACCTTACGTCAACGTAGCTGTTAATTTAAGAAATAAAATATTTATATTTTACCAGATTCAAAACCTGGTGGGTGGGACTTGAAACCATCGATACCAAAGGCGTAGGCCCGCGGTTTCGATGTGTTTCATAGTTCCCAATATTATCTGACATGGTTGTATTTATTTATACACACATTTTCGAGAGATTGAACATAATACAATACAATCTCACAACTTACATTGTACGTCCATCTCTCAGCACCAAACAAAGAAATATAACAGCTTATCCAGATTCTAACAAGTCAATGTGTTGTTTGAACGTAACTTGCCTTAAAATAACGTAATCGTTGTTTTGGATGTTTTCCGACGTTGAAAATCGTTTAACAAATGACGTTCTATCGGTCGAAGGACGTGTGACGTCAGAGGTTGTTATAGCTTTTTTACAGAAACTGCTCCCAAACCGGACCCCCAATCCCCCAGCCCCCCCACCCCCCACCCCCCCAAACAGCGCAAGCTATATGTCGTAAGCAATGACTTAATTTTTTGTCCACGTGACCTACTATGTGTATTGAAATGCAGACTTTGCCATACGGGGGCATATTAAGTCGTTGATCATACTCAACCGCTTTCCTCGAATCAAAAGGATTTATAGCTCTGTGGTAGGTAATTTCACACGGCTATTGCAAGAGAGTTTAATAATATTATTGGTGACTATACAGTCAAAAGCCTTATTATTACTTTCTCTAGTAGGTTCTAATACTAGGCTGAGTTCTAACAATACCATTCGAACGGTTTGAAACATTTCAGTAGTTTTTTACGGGGTTACGGAGTCAGTCTGTGCAGATACTAATTAAATTGGACTAATTCATCGCTATTAAATGTTAAGGCAACGGAAATAATTGAAAATGAAAATGAACAATTATAGCAATCAATGCACACACGCAAGAACTCTTTTTTCATCTGTTCGTGTTTGTGTTCTAGGCACACGGCTTCATTATAATATACTTGCGATATAAACTGTAAAGGACAGGAAATGTATCGTTCAATAAAACAACAACAAACCAAAACACGCATAAAACAAGCAATCATATGTTTCTTACATGTAAAATGTTCATAAGAATCAAGGCAATGTGGCATCACAAACACAAAGCGGTTGACACTACGTCATACCGCATTGGAAAGGTCAGTGCAAAACAGCCGCTGGGGGTTAAAACCAGGTTCTAGGGTTCACCAATCTCACTCTTACCCTATTGTTCATCCC